>JARJDS010015982.1:0-11657 GCA_030264155.1 Atheta pasadenae | reverse complement strand
GTTCAAGTGCGTACATCTCGGCAATGAGACGTGCTACACGCTCCACTTTGCCGCATTCCTCCAACGCCTTCCGTTACCAAGTTATTTCACTTCTTGTGTTTTTTCTTCTTTGACCCATTGCGCTGCCCCCAGACCACCCACCGCCCCCGCTTTCACGCTCCACCTACAAATTACTGCCCCCTTCCTTCCGCCAAAATTTCACTACCCAATTCCGCACGGTTCGCCCACAATCGCCTTTAAATCGTTCAAATCAGGTTACTTAAATAGTATATAGAGAGGGATTAAAATTTGTTTATCAGCATGGTTCAACTGAAAGGAGTGGAAGGACTGGAAATAACATAGTATATGCTTATATGTTGAATGTATCTGTTAAATATCACAGCACGAAAAGTGTCAAGATTAAAAATGCATTTAATTCCTCAACGGCGAGCTTGCGCGCGGCTTCCAAACAATTTATAAACAGTTTACGTGCTCGCAGCTGGAATTTATTCGCTGGCACCTCGACGATGCGATACACAACACAACGCTCGACAACGTCGGTTAAAGGGCTTTTAAATGTCTAACCAAACTAAAATTTAATCCAACATTAACTTTACACTACTGAGTGTTTCTAAATAATTAAATCACTTTACAATACATAAATCAAAACATCAATTTGATAAATCCATAACCTAAAAGTTAAATTTTAAGGTTAGATACGGTTAAGTTAGGTTAGGATTCATAAGTTATTAAATTATTTAAAAGTTATAATAAGACCTTATATTTTATAGTGAAGCAAATAACAAATAGTATAAGAAAATTGAAATATAGTAATATATCATTTAAGTGTCATGTGTGTTGCTTCTGTTTAGGTTTTTGTTTTGTTTTTGTTTGGATAGCTTATAACAGAAATCTGGCTTAGTTATAAATTACAATAAAACATTAACAAATTTTTGGTGATGTCTTGGTTGCCTAACATAAAAACTTAAACATAACCTAACTTTCTTCTTTTATGACTGTGTACTATTTCCGGTAAAATTCTAATTTTTATGTTATATGTTACATTTACTCTAACCTCAAAAATATTCTGTCTCTAGTAAATAAGATTGAACGTTTCTATTCTTAACGTAAACTGCTTTCTAACTGTGACATTTTAGTTCCTTCGCCGCAACCCAAATGACAATAACACTAACATCCTGGGTTATGTGCAAAAATCACACCTGTGCAAACGGAACTTAACCTTACAAACCTAACCTAAAACTGCTTGTGTGTTTTATTGCGTCTTTTTCTTGCATAAAATATAAAAAATGTTTTCATGCATTCGTTGCTTCCTTTTCCATTCTTTTATTCATGCTTTTATCCAAACGTTCAATGACAGGTAAGTTTATGCTTTGGTCGTCAATAGCTAGACAAATTATATCCGTTTAGGGCGTTCGCTGGCGGTCTTTTGGCAGCCACAATCGCATTCAGATCTTTCAATTTTTGACAAAGCGATTCCGATCAAAAGCAGGCGCAAAATGATGGCGACAGGAAATAGGTGACAATGTGTCTTATAGTTTGACACAGTGTGATACATTCTAACAAAGTTACGCAAATATCCGAGGATCCTAAATAGACTATAAGTTGAGGTAGAAATCTGAACCTAAAAAATGATGGTTTACTATGGTGGTGACCGTAATAGGATTAAACAGGATAAAATGGGGATTTTGTTGTTATCGCGCTTGGTATTGTTGTACCATGTTTAGTATGATAATATAAATACACAATGAACCGGACTTTAATTGTATACAATGTATATTTTTGCTGTTGCGCAGTGCTTTTCAGTGCTTTCGGTGTTTACTGTGCTTTCAATACAATTATAGAATGAAAAAGAGAAATAACGGAAATGCGGTGTTTGCAATTTTCTTTAAATATTTTGTTATTTTGCACAAATAAACCGGATATTTGGGATGTTATGATTTTAAAAAAATATATAGTGCAGTGGCGTAGAATAGTGAAATCAACCCCTAAAAAATTACATTTAGCTCATTTTGCTAGTTTTACCGGTTGTGCTGGATTTCTGTGTGAAGTGGCGAGCTAATTACAAACATTTAGAACATGACACCATCTGGTTTTGGGTGACAGCGCACGATTTTCACAGATTGCGTGTAATTGGCATGCACAAAACGGATCTCTGACATGTTTCACCAGCGCACTGGGCCACATTATGCAAAATTGCATTAATCGTGACACATGTGTTGAAGTTTGATGCATCAATTTCTAATTATATTTTGATTACCGTTGCGTCCACCCACTGAAAAGCAGTTAATTAGTGTTCAATTTTGTGTTTATTGTTTTCAATTACTAAATTATTAAACAAAACAATCATTTACTTGTTTAACTAAAAACAAAAAAACAAAAACAAAAATAAAAACAAAAAAAATGTAAATATTAACATAATAATTTATTCCTGTTTGGAATTCATTCAATACAAACACAAATTAAAGTCATCAAACAAACAATTTGGAAAATAAATTACCGTTCAATTAAATCCTGATTAAATATTATTTATTCTGCTCAATGTTTACTATTGAATTCTCATTGCTCTGTGGAATATTGCAGTGTACACACAACACTCAATAAAATTGCAATGAAAATTGATCGAAAATGCCATCCACAGCTTCAATGAAACATTGATATATAACATTATTGTTGCTATTATAACCATATATTCATATTATTAATAATAATGTTTATCCTCTAATGAATAATTTATAACATTGCATAAATTGGTAATTCTATAAACGCGCTACGTTATTTAGACATTGTGCGTGAGGTTTTGAGTTTTATTTTATTAACATATAATACAATTGATAATGTGCAATGTGCAACATAATTGCAAAGATTTAGTCAATTTGCATTGCAAAGTGCACCTCACTAACTGCGTCTGCATGTGATTAATATTAACATTCAATATTAAATTAATGAATAACGCCATTTGCATCAAAACTGTATCAGCATTATTATAATTATTAAATATATTCCTTAGATGAATAAATTCATTTGTTAATTAGTTATTGTTTTGTTGATGTTTTGTTTTTCAAATGTAGTTTATGATGTGTAGGGAAAACAAAAACAAAAAAGAACCGACAAGTTTTATGATCAAGGAATTCAAATGTTTTCTGTCCAAAATAATAAACAAAAAAAACAATTGATATCTAAGTTAATGTAGTTAAAAGAGAACATGTTATTGTTTTGTTTATTATTCTGTTGCATCCTTTGTTAACTTGTATTATACCGGTGAAACAAAAACGCATCGAGCAGAATAACATGTAAATCAAGAGTGCAAGTTTTTTAACTCAAAATAAAAAACAAAACATCAACAACAAATATTTCGAGTAAATTAACGAATAGTTTCAAGTTTGCCTTTATTATTATGTTGTTTTAACGTAAATAAAAAATAAAATTTAACTTATTATGTTTTTTGTTGCAGGAATCTTGAAACAAATGAATTCAACATAAAACATTCTCAAGGTAAGTGTTTTTTTTTAATTTTTTAAACTGTTTAATCGTAAATGTTTCAAAGTGTTAACTTAAAGGTATTAAAGTTAACATTGTTGTTATATTGTTATATTTCCTGGTAAAGACAACAAAGCAAAGTTTTGACGAATTAACATACTGATAAAACTTTGACTTACCCTTACTGCTGTGTGAGTTGTGGTACATTGTTGTTGATTTTTTGTGTATCCTTCGGTGTGGTCCGCAGGGTGCGGGAATCCGGGACCGGAATGAATAATGCCTTCAGTGATATGATAACCGAATAACAAATAGGCGCGATATTAACACATTAAGGCGCTTCCAACCCTGGCTGGCTCTGTTCTCGCTTGCTTATTTCCTTATTTCCTTATTTCGAAACACACGACGAACTTCATAATATTCAAATATTCCAAGGATGCAACCCTTTCGCTGTGCCGCGCCACCTCTAGATTCCTTATTTCATATTCTTTGTGCACACATGCTGCGAACGAAATATATGCATATACATTTGCAAACAATGCTGTGGAACAACGACGTTCAAAAACACCAAAGGCCAAAGTGAAGCGTGAAACTGTGAAAATGAGAAACTATATTGAGATGGAACAAATTTATAATATACAATGTGGTTAAAGGTTTATTTAAAAATCAATAAAAAAAAAAGAAAATTAATAAATTTGGTATTTGAATACCTAAGTTTAGTTGTAATTATTAAGATTTTAAAATTTGTGGACACACTGTATATTATTTTGGTATGCAATATTCAGTTCACGAAAATGTTGGGCACTCGGCACCTAATTTCTGATTCTAATATAGAATAACTTGAAAACATAGAAAACAGAAAAAGTTAATATATGTAGGTCAACACCAGACTAGTGTTCGAGTGGAAGCATAAATTTTCTGCACTATATACACTATAAAACAGCAGAAGGGTTGAAATTAAAATTTATGTGGTTGAGAAAAACACGTACTGCGTCAGCGAAAGCTCAAATTTTATTTTTTTGAGTACACAATTAAATAATGAGTATAAATCGTTGTGAAAACATAAAATAAAGCTTTGAGGTTATGTTTGAGGTTATGCATACCACCACGCCGTATATTTATCCGAAGCCAAGTTGTTTGTTTTTGTGTTGTGTTCTTATTCTATGCTCTCTTTTCATTTAATTTAATTTATTCGCGCTCGCCATGCAAATGCAAATTTTCTAAATGTAGAAGCACTTTCCCACTCTCCGGTGATCCGGTCTATATCTATTCTATCCGGTTTTTATTGCCGGCCGTAGTCGTCTTTTGTGCGCAACTACGAGTGTTAAACTTTGCGTTTCGCATTTTCCTTTTATTTAGTTTGGAGCTGATGCAGGTTTTGATGGTTTTGAAGTTTTTATTTGTTAATTCCGCCCGCCGTCGCCAGCCACTACTACTACAAGGACGGCGTCGTTGCTGATGTTGCCGCAGTTGCCGAAAACTCGTTAGTCTAGTTATGCCATCGCGATGGCCATAGTTCGGCGATATTTGCATATTTCGTGTGCCCTTAAGCCTTTTTTGTTCGCGCTGGATATTGTCGTATTTACAAGCGACTTTGTGTTGTCTGAGCTGCAAAAAGATGTACCATAATTGTCATTTACATAAAAATTATTTCAGCGTAAATACAAAGGGCAAATATGCATGAATTATTTGAATACGATGCAAAATTTGTAATCATGCTTTTTTGTCAAGTCTACCAAGGTTTTTGTCGATGTCGTTGGAGAGGGTTTTGAGGGTAATTTAGTTTTTTTTAAAGTTGACTCATACGGTTAGAATGGGAGTTGAAAGGAAGAAAATTTGTATTCAAAAATTGAGAATAAATAAAAAACAGATAGGAATTAACATAGTTACCAATTGAAGCACAAATAGTGAACTGTCGTGAATCAAGCGCTGATGTTGTTTTGTTTTTCGTCGTAGAGGGTTTGTTTACTTTGTAATGTGTTTTTGTTTTGTGTTTATATCAAGCGTGCCATGTTGCTTTGGATCCGAGTAGGCTTTGTTACCATTCAGTTGTTTACCTTGTAAATCGCATATTAGATAACGTTCAGTTGATTCCGATAATCTTAACTGTGAGGAGTGTTTGAAACGAGTACTATGTTCGTGAACAAAGAAAATATACTACATGAATTGATTTGGCGGCAGTAACGAGACACTTAAAGAGGTTAGTTTTAATAATAATAATTTTGATAAAAATATTAAAACCGGTGTTAATGGCCTGCAAGAAATGATAAAAATTAAGACTCTTGATAAAAAGAGTGAACTTATGTGGAAAGATATTAAAAAAGAAACCAAACAGAAATAATTATTTGTAAAAGTTTCAATAAGGTGGGTGAATCCTAAAAGGCAATGATCTTTTGAAGGCCAATAATTAAAAAAGTTTTAAATAATTTGCATTAATATATTCTTATTTACATAATTTTGTTTCGTTTTTTAATTGTTCGTTTAAATGGAGTTTTTTACGTAGTTTAAGAAAATGTAGATATTTTGATTTGAACGACTGTTTTATGATATTGGCTTTCGAGCCATATTCCTTGTAAGGCCATTTGAAAAGCATTGGTAAAATTCAGTTTGGAAAATAGTAAATACATCAACAATGAAAAAAAAATGATTTGTATCTTACGTAATAAAACGTAATGTTAATTAATACTTGATTTCTTTTATTCATCCATAATAAAACCAATAAAGCATGTATATTTGTTGTGGTGGCTTGTCATCATGATCAAACCACATTATAAATTAAATATCAAAGAATAAATGAAATCAATTCATTTGATGAGTATTTATCGAACGTTTTCCTTAAATTTTTATTTTCTAAACACTTCCACCTTTATTGTTAGATATCACTATCTCATATAAACTTATTTTACAAGTAAACAGCATTTATATCAAGTTTCCGTATTCAATTGAAACGAACACAATGCCCTCTCCGCACACAATAAACACTCGGAACCGATTTCCACCGAATACGCTGCAACACACTGCGCAAACATGAGTGCTAAGGTGCATTGAGGGTGGCGGACCACATGCTGGAAAGAACGCGCGACCCAAATAAATATAAAGATACCAGAGAATACTACTGGAATACAAGAAAACTTAAACTTAAACGACAAGGCACGTAAATACAAACACCAAACACTACAATAACAGCAACCTAACAAACTTCAATTTATTAAAGAAAAGAAAAATTTGTTGCAATTTATTATTTACAGCAGGAATCACAAGTTTAAAGTGTCAAACGTTGGTGTTGAACGTTAATGTGCGAGTAATACGAGTAGCAGGATGGTTAATTAATAATGACGCCGTGAAGCGCATGTAATTGTGATCGTAAGTGAGACGCGCGAATGCAGATAATGCATTTATAAATGCATTAATGAAGGGTGCAAATTTGTCAGCTGCTATTTCAAGTCGACGCCGAACGCTGATAGTGCACTCGTATTTAACTTGATATGGGGTGTAAATTCTGTAATTGAACTCTGTGCGAGCACCAAATCGATCCTTACCTCAAAGTTTGAAATGTCAACCAATTTCACTAAAGGCAGTTTAATTTATTTAAAATTAAAACTTAAACTTAAAGCTAAGAAAAATTAAGACAAGAAATATTTTTGATTGATCCGTAAATAATGTTTATAATCCCGAAAAAAATGCTCTATTTTTTTGTGTCTGTTACAAGTTTGTAACAATTTTTTAGCAACTTCATCTTGCTTTGCCAAGAGTTTCGTAAAAGTTTGCCTTGCCTCAAACGTTTAATACCCAAAGTGAAACTTTTCTTCGCTTTTTATCAGGTTTCGACCATAAGATGCGAGAAAACGTGCGGCAGCGCAAACACAAGCGGAAAACAAAAACGAATTTAACCAGAATACCACACAGCAGCCGCTTTTGGCTCTTCTTCTCTGGCACTAGTCCTGGTTCTGGCGTCCTCTCCCCTTTCGGAGTTGCTTAACGTAACTTAACTCGAATTGAACGTAACAACTACGTTTAGTGTGTGCCGAAACAGTTTTCCGGTGCGCGCAAAACGTACAAAACGAAGAAGAAAAACAAAACGAGAGTCAGATAAAAAAAAGGAACGAAAAACCAATTTCTTTTATTCGTCGACATTGAAGATGGTCGTCGTTTCTGCGCTGAGAATCCCAGCATCCAAGAATCCACATCCAGTCATAATGTAATTACATTCCATGATTTTATTTTCATTGGCGAGCAAGATCCAACATTAATTCTAATTCTTTTTTTTTACAATTACAGCTTCTTACATTTTGTGCTGTGGTATCTTGTAGCTTCCTCTGTTGAATAGTCTTGGTTATAATTTAATAGTAAGCAATTGCTTTGGCGTGTTTTCGCGTTTAGTCATTTCAATTTGTAAACTCGTTTCGTTCATTATTTACTTAATGCTAATTTTCACAGCTTGTTGCCAGCAATTTTTTTTTTATTTTGTGTTGTGGTGGCGTTTTTTTCCTGCCAGGGTAGAACTTGGGTTCTGAAAGGTTGAAGGAAAAGAGAATTATGTTGGCCTCTTTTTCATGTCGCTTTTATCGGCGGGGAAGGAATGCCGCAATGCTTCCGAATGCGGAATGCTCAACTCCTCAACATCAGAAATCAAACCGCGCGCCGGAAATGAAACGCTTTAAAGGAGTGAACAGGAAATGGCTTTTTGAAACACTTCGAAAGCCTCCGATGCTCTTCTTTATATCTACACCTTTCTTTACTTTGATTTTTTTTTTCGAGAGTTTTAAGGACCTTTTTACTGGTTTTTATCTTTGATTACCGGTTGCATTGGTTTTTACTTTTTATTTTGACTTCCAAATCATTTTCTTTTTGTTTTTTAAAGTAATTTTTTAAAATATAATTAGCAATTTTATTAAAATGTCATATTACACAACAATATACATTTAGTTTTTAATAAAAAATCAAAAATATAATTTTTATCAATATTTATAAGTCACCAAAAAATTTTAGAGTGGTTTAACCCTTTTACTGATTTATTAAATTTTAAATAAAACACGGCATATAAATATTTAAATTTAATTTATCAAAAGCTTATAATGGGATTTAGCCATCAAAAATGACAAATCAATTAAACTAATGAAAATGCAATGAAAAATTATAAATTTAAAATAAAGCCAAATATTTGAGTATATTAAATTTTAAAAACACTAGTCAAAAAACAATGATAAACTTTTATTTCCCTATAAGCTCTCCCCAATTCTCTGCTCACCATTCACCAAACATCATGAAATTTAACGTTTTAGTTCGGAAACATTTTGGTAGATACGTATCGACAAAGATAATCCTACAAGCATTAACAAACTTCATCGCATTTCAATGAAACTATGAGTTTAAACCCCAGCCAAACATGAAAACACGTTTCCATATTGCACATACACACACTCACTGTCTGCCCACAACAAAACCAAACACACCACCGCACGCCGCCACCAACAACGAGGCGTGCGCACCTACGTATTATATTATTTTGTATTCGTGAATTCGTGTGTGTTTTGTATGAACGTGCCGAACTATATATATTGGAGGAATAAGCATTTGGCGAATTAAAGGAGTCATCTTGTCATATCCACATTCCCCGAAAGCTCGGGGATCACATTCGACGGGTTCACGCATTAAACGTCGAATATAATTTGATATGGATGTTCTTGTTTGTGTACAATAGACCCTAATCATTCGCGCTTTTATGATCACGAACTGACGCTCGCTGCAACTCACCAAGAAAAATGTATACTCGCATTGGATTTGCGCACTCGTGAGTAAAATCTAATTTTATTGTAAAACTTTACCTGCCGCCAAC
Organism: Atheta pasadenae; assembly: GCA_030264155.1. Lineage (NCBI taxonomy): Eukaryota > Metazoa > Arthropoda > Insecta > Coleoptera > Staphylinidae > Atheta > Atheta pasadenae. The sequence goes on along the minus strand of JARJDS010015982.1, from coordinate 2,347 downwards.
AGATGCATGATGCGCATGTGTGTGCATCGATGGGAAATACCTGATACGCTTTTCTTTTGTGGTTTTGTGTTGTGCGAATGCTATAAAACGATATGCGGATCTTTTCTTTGGAATTAGTGAGCGTATAATTCACAACACAACATAATTTTAGTTTATGGTGAGAAATTGAGATGTTAAAGAAAATATTTTGCTATAAAAATTTCTAAAGAATTTTGCTTAGATTATTTTGTTTTGTGCTTTTTGCGAAGTTAATAAAATTTAAATTAAATTTGCATTTTAATGACGAGATAAGCATCTGTTAGAATTGTATTAGTTATACTTGCATTTTTTATGATTTACATAAAATGAACATACGTAAGGGTAGTAATAGAAATATATAGGGTAGTAGTTAATTTCCATATTCTACTATGACAAACTATTTACTTCCTCGTTAAAAAGCTAACTCATGCGATATGCAGGGTGGTGAATGTGAATAATTTCATTATGCATTTGACATTTACATAATAAGAAATATTATATCTTTTGAAATATTATAATCTTAGTTATGGATTACACCTTCCAGACTGTAAATGTTGCAAAAATCTTTAAATTTAAAAAGATGAATGTATTGCGCATGCGTTAATTCAACTTACTCCGAACAGTAAGCTGTGATTGGTGCGCGCAACTACGCACTCAACGCACTACGCACTTCACATGCTCTAGGCGTGTACAATTCGCAGTGGGTGTAAGTGAAACAAATGCTAAAATCTACACTGTATACAAAATTATTATTTAAGTATTATTTAAATTTTTAGTAAATATAAAGTTCATTGACATTTTAAAATCATAATAAATCATCGGAGTGCTTGAAAGAATTAAACCGCTATTAAAAAAAATGATCGCTTCAATTAATTAATACGAAAATGCTCGATGGAATAAAATTGATGGGAGACAAGTGGTCCAAAGTAATACAAAGCTTACAAAACGGTGCACGAGAAAACTTGCATTGCTTGTACTTTAACGCGTACAATTTTTAAGATATGAGTTCAGAATATTGATGGCAGTCATTTTGATGAATGCGATGCATGCGGGCCGATAATTTCCCCATCACTGTCGAAGATTAATAAATATCACTATAAAATGCATTCCGATATTTATCGCTGGGACTCATCAAAATGCCTCAACCATTTTTATTTCAGACACCGATCGAATTACATGATTGCTTCACCTTCACCGAACCAAGTCATCATCCAGGTACAATCAGATTGTTACTCTCACGAAATTAGTTTTTAATACTTCAATTTTATTTTAATAATTTGTCAATTTTGGTTTTATAAACTTAACTGATTGATTGAACAAGATGTCAATTTAATTTTGAAAAAAAACATGACATTATAATTATTTGAATTAATTTAATTAAAATTCATTAAAATTATTTAGAAAAAATATAAAACTTATACGTGTAAATGATTATTTTATTAATAATTTTAATGGTTAGGAAAATTTATATTTAAATTCTGGTTTAATTACGTTTAAAGTTTTATACTCTCAAATGTAAATGCGTTGTGAGTGGAGTTTAACGTTCGTGTGCGAGTGAAAACTGTTAAAATGCTAATAAAATTTATATATCTACAAGTGTTGTATTTATATTTATAGTTTATACGTTTTCGTTAGGTAGCTGTAAAATTATACGGAGTTGAATAATTACGTATGAAACAAGTGAAACGTCTAACTCGAGCTGGAAAGTATGAGTGTAACTGGTGGGGAGTTGAGAGTTCACATTTCGATCTGTTCATCTGTTCGAGCACTGAGAGCATTTTCCGGTATTTCGGTATGTGTTACAAGAGGCTGGGGTTGTTGGATTAATAAAACAGCTTAACCAATAACACAAGTTCGGATATTCTTATGCATTATGCAGGTATAAAGAAATGTCAGTAATTTATAACCTGCATGCGTTTACATGTTTATTGTTTTAATTTAGTTTATAAAGTTATTGCAATTTAGAGTACATACCTATTTATTTAGTTATTTTAGGCTTTTATTTATAATACATAAATTATTAAATAATTGATTAATTTTACTATTAGCTTGGAAATTGTGTTATTTTCTTTATATTCTTGTTAAGTAATCTTCACATTTTGATAGAAAAATCACAAAAATCTCATTGCTAACAAAAATATAAGAAAGCATTTATAACAGCATTTGTTGCTACTTGCATTAGCAATGATTTTTTTTAGTAACAGATGAACTTACCAGTTTTGTTTTTTTGATTTTTGATAGAATAAAAATTGTATTTCCAACAGAAATAAGAAAAACGCTTTATTTAGTAAATTATTAGTCATCATGGATAAAATATTTTTTGACGATT
>JARJDS010015961.1:0-12504 GCA_030264155.1 Atheta pasadenae | reverse complement strand
TTACAAATATTTTATATGAATAATTATTAAAACCTAATTTGTAATACATCAAAAGAAACATATTTAAATGTACTTTAAGTATGTTACATTTAAATTTTATAAATAATTGATTTTAGTATTACTCTAAGCTGTTAAAGTTGCATACTTTGTTTTCAACTTGTAATTTTGACTCAAAAACATGTTTTAGTAAATTACAAATATTTTATATGAATAATTATTAAAACCTAACTTGTAATACATCAAAAAGAACATATTTAAATGTACTTTAAGTATGTTACATTTAAATTTTATAAATAATTAATTTTAGTATCACTCTAAGCTGTTAAAGTTGCATACTTTGTTTTCAACTTGTAATTTTGAGTCAAAAACATGTTTTAGTAAATTACAAATATTTTATATAAATAATTATTAAAACTTAACTTGCAATACCTCAAATTATAGATAAATAAATTTACTGTATGCATATTACATTTAATTTAAATAAATAGATAGTTTCAGTATCGTTTTATGCAGTCAAAGTTGACGAGAAAAAATTCAGGCAAAATTGTTTGGGAATTGTGAATCAAATTAGACGAATTTGAGACTGAAATTCATTGAAATTTTATAAGAATATGTAATGAAATCTAGCAGAGTGCATTAATGCATTGACCTTTAGGCGTTTTAGACGAATATGACACGTTTTAGACGAAAAATCGGTGTTTGATTACACAAATTAATTTGTTCCGCGACGCTTCCGACGCAATTTCCTTGCCGAGTCGACTTCTCAAGTGTCGTGACATATGAGAATGAGGTTTCCGTTATCATTGGACTGATGGATATACAACGGAATTTTTGCTAAGTTAAACAATTTACGATTCATTGCCATCAATTAATTGTGTAATTTGTTGGAAAACGAACGATTTCAGCAGGTTTTTACGAGGAATTTACGTGCGATTTACGGTTAAACAATTAATTTCATGTTTACTTTACGAATACGCAGCGTGGTAATGAACTAAATTAATAACACGCATAATAAACGTTTGAAGGTTTTGATTGGTGCATTAAACACTTTGTATATTACATAAACTCTAATGTAATTTGAGACGGATTGCAAGTTTCTGATGGGCGAAATCGAATTGTTCACTTTAATGGCGTATTATTTGAAAAGTGATTGAGATTTATTAATGAATTTAATTTGATGTAATAGATAATCTTATTATCTTTAATTTTATGTATTGCATGTTGAGTTTTAATAATTATTTATATATAATATTTATGTTTTACTAATGTATGATTTTTGGTGAAGATTTATAATGTAAAATTAGTTAGGCAACTTTAACAGCTTGAATTGTTAGTAAAAATTATTATTTATTAAAATTAATTATAACAAACTTAAAGTACATTTAATTATCTTTAATTTGATGTATTAAAAGTTAAGTTTTAATAAGTATTTATATAAAATATGTTTGTTTTTCTAAAGTATGATTTTTGGTGAAATTTTATAATGTAAAATAAGTTAGGCAACTTTGACAGCTTGAATTGTTAGTAGAAATTATTATTTGTAAAAATTGAATATAACATACTTAAAGTACGTTTAATTATCTTTAATTTTATGTATTACAAGTTAGGTTTTAATAATTATTTATGTAAAATATTTATGTTTTTCTAAAGTATGATTTTTGGTAAAAATTTATAATGTAAAACAAGTTATGCAACTTTGACAGCTTGAATCTTTAGTAAAAATTATTATTTGTTAAAATTAAATGTTATAGACTTAAAGTACATTTAATTATCTTTAATTTGATGTATTACAAGTTATGTTATGATAATTATTTATATAAAATATTTGTAATTTACTGAAAGATGTTTTTGAGTCAAAATTTAAAATGTAAAACAAGTTATGTAACTTTGACAGCTTGAATTGTTAGTAAAAATTAATATTTATTAAAATTAAATATAACGAACTTAAAGTACATTTAATTATCTTTAATTTGATGTATTACAAGTTATGTTATAATAATTATTTATATAAAATATTTGTAATTTACTGAAAGATGTTTTTGAGTCAAAATTTAAAATGTAAAACAAAGTATACAACTTTGACAGCTTAATATGCAATTAAAAACTATTATTTATTATTATTAAATGTATCAATCGTAAAATACATTTAATTATCTTTAATTTGATGCATTACAATTTAGGTTTTAATAATTACTTATATAAAATATTTGCAATTTACAAAAAGATGTTTTTAAATCAAAAATTTACAATGTAAAACAAAGTATGCAACTTTAACAGCTTAGGGTGATACTAAAATCAATTATTTATAAAATTTAAATGTAACATACTTAAAGTACATTTAAATATGTTTCTCTCACTATAAATAAAATTAAATGAAACAATCATAAAGTACGTTTATTAATCTTTATTTTAATGCAAAACACATCAAATTCTACCAAAAATTTAAAAAGTTATTAAACTTTTAAAACTTTTTGTTTATAAAACAAAACAAAACACGTAAAAAAATTCTTTAATCTTTAATCATTAATTACTCTAGAAATAATTAACATAATCACAACAACCTATACATACAATCAAAGATAATTTAATACACTATAAAATCCTCACAAACAATTAAACCTAAACTAAACTACAACAACAAAAAACAATTAATTAATAAAAACAAAACCATTCAACACTCATTCAGCCATCTACAATTCACTAGCAAAAACTCACAATTCCCACCATATCACCCACCAGTTTTCTAACAAAATATTACAGAACTCATTAATATTAACAACTCTACCAATAAATTCCATAAAAATCACATAAATTACAATTAATCACCATAAAATTACCCTAAAAACCCACAAAACCAGATAAATTTAATCAAAAACCAAAAAATTCAAAACAAAAAACACAAAACCACCAAAAACCTTAAATTTTAACACAAAAATTAACAACAATTGACATCAAAACACTGAATATATAAACAAATTAACCAAAAACCCAATTACAAATATTAAACTAAACTTAAAACGTAAAAAAACACCAAACAAATGATTTCTAAACACAAAACACACCGTTGTTGCATCAATTTGTTGTTAAACGTCATAAACGCGTCGAATTGTTAAAAGTTAAACCATAAACAAACTAAAACCAAGTACTACAAGTACATACTAAGTACATACTAACTAATATCAAGCAAAAACCAAGCACAAACCAAGTAAAATCAAATAAAACAGCGTGTTAGTAACATTTCGTTTGTTATTTTCAATTCAGTCGATGTTTTCACCTTGACGAAGTCAAACACAACACAATTTTAACCAAACTGTACAAAATTAATAATTAACATCATCGTACTAATTACTAAAATTAAAAAACTGCAACATTAACAACAAAACAAATGAATAAACACACAAAAATCGTAAAAATGCACGAAATAATCAACAAAACAAAGAAATAAACAAAAACGTGACTTAAAACTAAAAAAAAAACAATTGAATGACTCTAATAATAACCAGATTTTATATTTAATATGTTCTGACACAATGTTATCAACAAATAATAATAAAACTGTTTACTTTTACCTCAAAGTGTGATTTTTCGTTAAAAACGCAGATAACCGGTGATAAAAGTGAAATGTCAATGAAAAACTGTTGGTAATGTTCACTTGTGTTGATTATCTTGATTATTATTAACGAAAAACAATAAACTTGAACGGCAAAGTGTTTGTAATCGATGAAAACGACGAAATCTTATCGATTTGTGGGAGATTTTGGGTGTTGAGTGAACATAACCTCACAATTCTACAATTTTTTGAATTAAATTATAATTAATAATATTAATTAATTTCTAATACTATGGATGAGTGTAAACAATTGGGATTAATGTTTGGGATTAGTTTTATAGATAATTAGTGATTAATAATAATAATAAAGATAAATTTGTGGATTTTTTTGTTTTTATACTTTAATTTCGTAATAACGCGAAATTGTGGTTGTTTGTGTGTGGTTTTGTTGGTAATCTATGATCTATTATTAATTGTTATCTTATCTAAATTGATTGGGAGTAGATTGCAAAGTTGCAAAGTGAGCGATGTGGAAATTAATTGTTGAACTTGAAGTGGTGTATTAATTAAAATTGAAGTTAATGCCAACGTTTGCGTTTGGCTTTGAATTGGCATTCACGGTTCGCACGTGGATTTGTGCACGTTCACACGTTAAATTTATTAGTTGTTAAATTATTTATTAAATTTTTTTAATTATTGTATTTAATAATGTGCTAAGTTTAAAAAAAAATTTTTTTTTAATTTTTGTTTTTAATATTTAAAATTAATATTTAATTGAATTATTTAATATCAAGTGTTTGAAGAGTTAATTAATATGATTGTTTCTTTGGGATTTCTTGGGGTTATTTCAGCTCATTTTATTTGGGCTGTTATATATTTTTATGATAGTGGAGGTGAGTTTTTTTTTTGTTTTTTTTTGTTTTTTTGTTTATTTTGTTGTTTTTAGTATTAAAGATGGTGTTTGTTAATTTTTTGGTATATATGGTGTGAAAGGTCGTTAAATTGTTTATATTTTGACGTTTAGTTGGTTTTAGTAGCTTTATTAGTTTAAAAGTTATTAATGTTTAAAGTTTTTGTTTTTTTAATTTTTTTGTTTGAAGAATGTTTGGTTTTTTTATTAAAACAACTGAAACTTAGGTTGAATTTGTGATAACATTTTTAAGTTATATGTATTTTTATTAACAATTAAATTGTTTATAATTTAACGTTTAGTTTGTTTACTTAGGTTTAATAGTTTAAAAGTTATTAATGTTTAAATTTTGTGTTTTTAATTTTTTTAGATTTTAAAAATTTTTGGTTTTTGTTATTAAAAGAACTGAAACTTTGGTTAAATTTTTGGTAATTTTATTAACTTATAGATATTTTTATAAACAATTAAATTGTTTATAATTTTACGTTTAGTTTGTTTATTTAGCTGTAATAGTATAAAAGTTATTAATGTTTAAAGTTTTTGTTTTTAAATTTTTTGACTTAAAGAATTTTTGGTTTTATTTATTAAAACAACTGAAACTTAGGTTAAATTTGTGGTAACTTCATTAACTTGTATACATTTTTAGAAATAATTAAATAGTTTATAATTTTACGTTTAGTTTGTTTATTTAGCTTTAATAGTTTAAATGTTATTAATGTTTAAAGTTTTTGTTTTTATATTGTTTCATTTTTTAAAATTTTGTTCTTTTTTATTAAAACAACTGAAACTTAAGTTAAATATGGGGTCATTTTAGTAACTTGTATATATTTCTAGAAACAATTAAATTGTTTATAATTTTCCGTTTAATTTGTTTATTTAGCTTTATTAGTTTAAAAGCTATTAATGTTTAAAGTTGAAGTTTAATTTTTCAATAATTTCTTTAGAAAAAAACTTGTTTTTGTTTAATAAAACGCTAAAATCTTAGTTTAAACAATTGATAATTAATTTAAGTTATACATATTTTTAAAGACAAATAAATTGTTTATTATTTAACGCTTAGTTTGGTTAATTATCATTAATAATTTAAAAGTAATTAAGGTTTAAAATTATAATTTTATTTTTCAAAATTTTTTTTAGAAGAAAACTTGTTTTTGTTTAATTAAACGCTAAAATCTTAATTTAAACAATTGATAATTAAATAAAGTTGTACATATTTTTAACAACAAATAAATTGTTTATAATTTAACGTTTAGTTTGCTTAATTATCATTAATAGTTTAAAAGAAATTAATGTTTAAACTTAAAGTTTTACTTTTCAAAATTTTCTTTAGAAGAAAATTTGTTTTTGTTTATTAAAACGCTAAAATATTAAATTAAACAATTGATAATTAAATAAAGTTGTACATATTTTTAACAACAAATAAATTGTTTATAATTTGACGTTTAGTTTACTTAATTATCTTTAATTGTTTAAAAGTAAATAATGTTCAAACTTAAACTTTTACTTTTCAAAATTTTCTTTAGAAGAAAACTTGTTTTTGTTTAATAAAACGCTAAAATCTCACTTTAAACAATTGATAATTAAATTAAGTTATACATATTTTTAAAGACAAATAAATTGTTTATAATTCAACGCTTAGTTTGCTTAATTATCATTAGTATTTTAAAAGTAATTAATGTTTAAAGTAGAAGTTTAGTATTTCAAAATTTACTTTAGAAAAAAATTTGTTTTTGTTTATTAAAACGCTAAAATCTTAGTTTAAACAAATGATAATTAAATTAAGTTATACATATTTTTAAAGACAAATAAATTGTTTATAATTTAACGCTTAGTTTGTTTATTTATTTTAAATGGTTTTAGAGATATGAATGATTAAAATTTAATGTTTTTTTTTTCATAACCAGTCACATTTGGAAACACATGGTGTAGTGGATTTGGATTCCTCTGCATCTTATATTTCTTCATAATTTTCGGATACTTCCACAACTATATCTGGTCTCCATTTATTAAGAAACCCTTTGATTCACAAATTGTGAATCCATCATCAAAAAAAGTCACACAATTATTTGAAAGAAGGTAAAAATATAAAAAATAAAAAAATAAAATTTATTAAAATTTAATTTTAAAACTTAAAAATCTATATTAAATAATCAGTAAACAATTAATGTATATACATTGATAGAAAGATAATTTAATCTACTTTAATATAGTTTTTTAAAATTTTAATTACCTTAATTATTTATTGAGTTGTTTACTAAAATATAAAATAGTTTTTTTTGGAACCAAATCCAAAAAATTTAAAAATTCAAAATTTTTAATTTCTAATTGTTGCTGCATGTCACAACCATAAAAATGTAATAAATAATTTTGTTTTAGAATATATCAATGGGGTTTATTCTTGGTAATAATCGCTGCTATTGTTGGTTATGTCGTTTATGACACTTACGAAGAACCTGATCGATTAGTGTCCGCTGGGGGGTTGGTTGTGTTCTTAGGATTAGGTTATGTATTAAGTAACAATCGTAGTAAGGTAATGAACTAATAAATAATGAAAAATTGCAACACATTTAATTGTTATGGGGTTGTTTTGTAGATCAATTGGAGAACAGTAATTTCTGGTTTTGTTCTTCAATTTCTCTTCGGATTATTCACCCTGCGATGGGAAACTGGCAGGGCAATCTTTCAATGTGCTGGGGATAAAGTTACAGCATTCTTGGATTTTGCTGTTCAAGGTTCTAAGTTTGTTTATGGGGCAGAATTGGTGGATGTCCAGCAAGTTTTTGCATTTAAGGTAAAAAAAATTTTCTTCACAAGACACACAAAATAAATTTCAAAATAACTTGATGAAAAGTGTTTATATCAATAATAAGTTATATATATTTAAAAAGCTGATTAAATTATCTGTTATTTACTGTTTACAACATTACAATCGGTATAAACAATTAAAAGTTATTTATGTTTAAAGTGCAGTATACAATTTTAAGGTATTTCAAAACGTGTCAAAATATATTTTACAAAATTACACATAACTTATCTATAAATGTTTATAACAATATTAAATTATATATGTTTATAAAGCTAATTAAATTATCTATAACTTAAAATTTAGTGAAATAAAATCAGTAAAGACAATAAAAAGTTATTGATGTTTAAACTTTGATATTCATTTTTATGGTTTTACAAAACATTACAAAACACATTTTACAAAATTATGCAGGACTCAACTAATAATGTTTATAACATTAACAAATTATATATTTTCATAAAGCTAATTAAATTATCTATAATTTTATGTGTATAATAATAATATCTATAGAGGCAATTAAAAGTTATTAATGTTTAAACTTTGAAATAAATTTTGGTGGTTTTACAAAACATAACAAAACACATTTTACAAAATTATGCAAAACTCAACTATAAATATTTATTACACTAACAAATTATACATTTTTTAAAAGCTAATTAAATTATTTACAGTTTAAAGTTTGTTGTAATAAAATCAGTAAAGACAATAAAAAGTTATTAATGTTTAAACTTTAATATACATTTTTACGGTTTTACAAAACGTAACAAACTACATTTTACAAAATTATACAAAACTCAACTAAAAATGATATTAACATTAACAAATTATATATTTTTAAAAAGTTAATTAAATTATCTATAGTTTAAAGTTTATTGCAATAAAATCTGTAAAGACAATAAGAAGTTATTAATGTTTAAACTTTGATACACATTTTTAAGGTTTTACAAAACATTATATAACACATTTTACAAAATTAAGCAAAACTCAACTATAAATGTTCATAACAATAACATATTATATATTTTTTAAAAGTTAATTAAATTATCTCTAATTTAAAGTTTATTGCAATAAAATCTATAAAGACAATAAAAAGTTATTAATATTTAAACTTTGATACACATTTTTGCGGTTTTACAAAACGTAGCAAAACACATTTTACAAAATTGTGCAAAACTCAACTATAAATATTTATAACACTAACAAAGTACACATTTTTAAAAAGCTAATTAAATTATCTATAATATAAAATGTATTGCAACAAAATCTATACAAACAATAAAAAGTTATTAATATTTAAACTTTGCTACACACTTTTAAAGTTTTACAAATCATAACAAAACACATTTTACAAAATTATGCAAAACTCATCTACTAATATTTATAACATTAACAAGGTACACATTTTTAAAAAGCCAATTAAATTATCTATAATTTAAAATTTATTCCAACCAAATCTATCAATGCATTCGTTCGTTATCTATCAAACAAAAAACACTAATTTCAATCGAAAAACCTAACAAACAATTAAAAAAACTTCTCACAGATGTCGCGCTTAAAACTAAACAAAAAAACCATCTAATAAAAAGTAAATCTAACAAAAAATATTAAAATTTCAGGCCATATCCACAATTTACTTCATTGGCTTCATGATAAACATCCTGTACCACTTAGGAATCATGCAAAAAATAATCCTAAACCTGGGCAAATTACTTCAAGGAGTAATGGGCACATCAATCTGTGAAAGTGTCAACGCCGCCGCCAACATCTTCTTAGGTCAAAGTGAAGCACCCCTACTATTAAAACCCTACCTAAAAGACCTTACCGGTTCCGAGTTGCATTCAGTCATGACCAACGGATTCGCGTCAGTTTCCGGCTCAGTTTTAGCCGCCTACATCAGCTACGGAGCAAACGCCGCCCATTTAATCACTGCCAGTGTAATGGCCTCCCCCGCCGGCCTTATGTACAGCAAATTAATGTTACCAGAAGAAGAAGAGGCCGTTTTAACAGCGGAATCAATCGCCATGGCCGAATCGTAAGTTCAACTTGAAAAAAAAACATAAATTTCAACCCCCAAGGCTTAATTAACCAACTAATTAATTAATTCCAGTGAATACACATCAGTCCTAGACGCGGCTAGCCAAGGTGCCAGTCAAGGCACACAAATTGTCTTCGGAATCATCGCTAATTTAATCGCATTCATCGCCACGGTGTATTTTATCAACGGAGTTTTGGGTTGGCTGGGCTCTCTCGTCGGTTTTGTCAACCCCAGCGAAGTGTGGAGCGTGGAATTAATCATGGGGTACATCTTCATGCCTGTTAGCTTCCTACTGGGTGTCCCATGGGACGAATGTCAAACTGTGGGCAAGTTAATTGGACTCAAAACGATGGTGAATGAATTCGCCGCGTTCGAACAATTCAAAACTGCCAATCTTTCGGTTGGTATTTCACATAAAACTCCAAAATTTACATTTATTATTAAATATTTCTATTGTTTATTGTTTTAGCCAAGAACTAAAATTATTACAACATTTGCTTTGTGTGGATTTGCCAATCCTGGATCGATGGGAATCATGATTTCTGCTTTGAGTACGTTGATACCAAACAAAAGCAGTTTGATCACACAACACGTGGTCAGGGCGTTTGTTTCGGGTACAATTGTTTGTTTCATTACTGCTTGTATTGCAGGAATGTTAAGTTCAAGTGAAAGTACTATTTAATTGTTTTTTTTTTAAAGTTTTGTAAAAATATTCCAAAAATTGTGTTTTATTGTAAAAATTGGTAAATATCTAATTATTTATTAACAATTATTTTGTTGTTATTGTTGAGTATTGTAATTTATTAAATTCTACACCTAAAATTTAAATTCTTTTTTTTCTACGTTGTTTTGTTTAAAAGTTACAGCGGTTTAAAGTTTAAATTTTTGTCGGTTTATGACTAACTAAAATAGTTTAAAGTTATAAACGTAGAGGGCGCTGTGAGTATTGAACTTTAAATAATTCAAATTAATTTGTAAATATTTAACGATAACTTTAAATATAACTAATATTATTATTGTTTTATAATGTAAGAAATAATATTAAGTTATTTTTTATTGATTACAACGTTCATTTGATGATAAATAGTTCTAATTTTGTTTTAAAAATTAAAATTCAGAAAACCTTTAATTTTGAGTTATGGTAGGCAACCACTCATACACTAAATTTTTATTTTTGAAAGCAAAATATTTTATTTTTAAGTTTTAAGCTATAAAACCGCTAATAACTTAATAAATAATGATTACATCGGATTAAATAGTAAATTTATTATTTATTTATAATTAATTACAATAGAAGTAATGATTTTTGAAGTTTATACGTTAAAAATAAACTTTTAACCTACGCAAAAACACTTTAGTTATTATTATTGTTTCTAACGGTGTTATAAATTTTAATAAAATTATTTTGTTATATATCATTTTAAAGATGATAAAATTATCTACAATTTGATGTATAACACAATATTTTAACCTGATAGAATAACAATCCTTGGATGTTTAAAATTTGATAAGAAAAACGAAATATTTTTATTGTATTCAAAAACGTTTAGGTCTTCTTTTACTCAAAATCATATTAAAATCATTAATAATCATATCATGTTATATATCATTTTAAAGACAATAAAATTATCTACAATTTAATGTAATACACAATAATTTTACATAAAATATCAAGAATCTATAGATGATTAAACTTTGTAAACAAAAACAAAATATTTTTATCTTAACCAAAATCCGTTTGGTCTTATTTTGCTTAAAACAGTATTATAATTATTAATAAACATATCATGTTATATATCATTTGAAAGATAACAAAATTATCTACAATTTAATGTAAAACACAATAATTTAACATTAAACAGCAATAATCTATTGATGTTTAAAATTTGTGAACAAAAACAAAATATTTTTATCTTAACCAAAATCCGTTAGATCTTATTTTGCATAAAACAATATTATAATTATTACTTAACATATCATGTTATATATCATTTGAAAGACAATAAAATTATCTACAAACTAATGTAAATCATAATATCCTAACCTAAAATTACAAGCATTCATGGACCATCAAAGTCTGATCTCCCTTTTATAATACAAAATTTACAAAACTAAATCTTAAATTGAAAGAATTCATTAAATACTCAACTAAATAATTAAATTGTTAATTAATAAAACAAACAATTAATTCATTAATTATATTAATACATTTAACAAAGCACAATATCCTTAATAATAAATAAATTACAATACTATTCGTCAGTACACCTGCAACACTTCAATATTGTTAATTCTTATCAGTAATTACTTGAAAAATTCAAACACAAAGCAACATATATTAAAATATCCTAAAATATTTATTATTTAGAGTGTTAGAATCCTAGAATTACTTACAATGTCAAGTATTCTATAATTCTATCGGTTTTAACCTTTGCAATTGCGACAAAAGTAATCCAAAGTTGAATAAATTGGAAATAAGCTACTTAAGTCAATAGTACTTAAGTTATTTTGGTAATGACTTATCAGATACGTACTTATAATTATAATCAATATATTGGTAATATTTAAATCATTGTAAAAATTTAGTATAAATAGATTAGAAAATGAGTAGAAATGTTTAGTACGTGTAGAAATGTGGTCGTTATCTATTTCGTGCGCCATCTTGGCGTTGTGCGTTAGTGTGCAATTGGTGGGGGCTGAAATTAAGTTCAGACATCATGGACCTGAGAAATTACCAGCTGATACGATCTTGAAGAATTCTAATTGGCATACAATTGAACAACGAGTGGATAATTTTAATAATGCTGATAACCGTACATGGGATATGGTAATTTTTTGCTTATTTTGCATAAAAACACTATATAAAAATGTATGATCATATCGTGTTGTATATCATTTTAAAGAGGATGAAATTATCTACAATTTGGTATATAACAGAATAATTTGACATAAACTAACAAACATTTATGAGTGTTTGAAGTTAGAATTCAAAAACAAAATATTTTTACCTTACGTAAAAATCTTTAGATATTATTTTGTCAAAAACAATATTATAATTATTTATAAATATATCATGTTGTATATCATGCTAAAGAGAATTAAATTATCTACAGTTTGGTATATAACACAATAATTTGACATAAACCAACAAAAATTTATGAGTGTTTGAAGTTAGAATTCAAAAACAAAATATTTTTACCTTA
>JARJDS010015944.1:0-48482 GCA_030264155.1 Atheta pasadenae | reverse complement strand
TGGTTTGGATCAGTTTGGATGTACTAAATTCGACGCATGCGTTGTTCGCACCGATATTTTAGAAAGAGAAGGTATGATATTTGGTTTGTGTTCTATGGTCTCGCTTCTTTCGTTGCATATACAAGTATAATATATTTGGAGGGCGCTGCTCGAGCTAAGCTCAAGCTTGTCAAATGTTGCAACAGCCAATCAAATCTTACACGATTACGTCCTTGATAAATATGAGTTTGCACCAGTTTGCACGGCCTGTATATCACTGTATATGATACATGTGCGTTATGTGTTTGGTTAGAACGTAAATATTAAAATTTCACTACCTGCTTCGTTAACATGACAACGAAAACAACTTTTTTGGCTGCTTCGGGCTTCTGCACAGATTGTGGTTCAATATTGCCACTTGTCCAGAGAACTGGTAATATTGTTTGTTATACTTGCAAAAAGGAGTACCCAGTTGACGGTAAGGAAAATTTGTGTTATTGATGGTTATGTTGTAATAAATGTTGTTTAAGTGTTTGGCAATCAAAAAGTTCAGTACACAATCAACTTTAATGCAGTGGAAGCCTGTGAAAAACAACATGAGAGTGAAAAGCAAAGAAATAGAGAACCCGAAGGTGAACAAGAAGAAGGACCTGTTGTGGAAAGAAAATGTCCCAAGTGTGAGAACAACAGAATGTCATATGCTACCCTCCAATTGAGATCTGCTGATGAAGGACAGACAGTGTTCTATACTTGTACTAAATGTAAATATAAGGAAACGGAAAATTCGTAGTCAATAAATGAAAGTTTTGTATTGTAATCAATAGTGATGTGTGAGTTTGATTATTTCGAAGAACGTTTTCTTTTGTTTGTTTGGTTCGCGATGTGTAGGGGGCGTTGGGAAGATTTAGGCGGCGCTTCGATCGACTTCGAGCGCACACGACGGCAGCGGTCGGTGGCCGAGTGAGAGTTCGCTGCGCTCGCCGGAGGTGCGGACGTCGTACATCGCCTCCGCCTCCCTGCCAACTACGAATCGACGAGACGTGACGCGAAGGCGCTCGGCAGGCACCCCAGACACCACCCTCGCAATTGTCGGGCGGCATAAGAAACCGGCGAAGAACATGTAGTGCGGCGTGTAAGTGTTTAAAGCTCCTCCGCCACTCGCGAACGCGACTCCTGCGAATCCTGCAGCGAGAGAGCGAGCCCCTGCGCGAGGCCAGCCCAGCGAACGTGTGTGAGTGCGCCGTGCCCGGTCGCAGCAGGAGCACCCGCCACGCTGATATACAACTGCCGCGGCCGTCCAGGCGCGCTCGAAGTTGCTCCAGCAGTGTGCGGGCGGCGCACGCCATGGCCCCAACCGCTCTGCGGCGGCTTGCGGCCTCGACGGCGGCGTAAACATGGCGCGTGTATAGCAGTATAACGGCAGGAAGGCTACGCCGAGCGACGTACGACCACTGCGACTGCAATTCGCGTGCGCGTGTGCGTGCCAGTGTATAAACAGCCGTGTGGCCCGAAAATGACGCCCTCAGTGCGGGTCCTGCTGATGTCGATGTAAACAAACGAAACACCAGCGCAACCCAGCAACGGCGTTAAGATGGCCGACCTGGAGGCGGTGCTGGCGGACGTCAGCTACCTGATGGCGATGGAAAAGAGCAAGTGCACGCCAGCGGCGCGCGCCAGCAAAAAAATTGTGCTTCCCGACCCCAGGTACGTATACCCCTAATCCACCGGCTGCCACCCTCCGGATTTATTACTTATACTACTGCAATGTCTTGCGTTGTTGCAGCGTGCGATCCGTAATGCACAAGTATCTGGAGAAGAAGAACGAAGTCAATTTCGACAAGATATTTCACCAAACGTTGGGTAAGATGAGCGGGTGCACCGCCCCCCCGCGCTAAGCGCCCGTCACTCAACACGTTTGTCTATCTGTTGCAGGCTTCCTGCTGTTCAAGGACTTCTGTGAGAACGTCTCCGAGGTTCCGGTGCCGCAACTGCGCTTCTATGAGGAGGTATGTGGCGGCGGCTTATCGTCGCTGTCGCCGGCGGATGTGTCCGCATTGATTTCCATTCGCAAAAACAAAAGACAATCGCGCATTCAATATCGCCGAGCGCGCGAACGAGGACACTATTTATACTCTGATTGTTTCGAAACAGGAGCCTATCGCGCGCCCACCGCCCATTGACAACCTGTCCTGGCGGCCTCGTGCGCGCTGGGCACCGTTTTAATTAGTCCCACTCGGCCGGCATTCAGCGCGCCGAATAAACAGCGCGCGCAAAGGGCGACCTAATGGGGGCGCGTCGTTGAATAGGTTTCCATTCGCGGGCGCCGCGCCTGAATACGCGCCCGCTAATGGAATTTTTAATGACTGTTTTCATGACCTGCATTTGTGTGCCCTGCAGATCAAGCAGTACGAGAAGCTGGAGTGCTCCGAGGAGCGGATGAAACAGGCGCGCGACATCTACGACAACTTCATCATGAAGGAGCTGCTTTCGCATTCGCACGTAAGTCCCACGCCCAGCCGTTGGCTAGCGTTCTATTTTCGAATTGTTTATTTACGCGAGCGGCAACTTTCCATATGTTTAACGTTTGTTTCGCCCGCACGCCGCGCAGGACTATTCCAAGGAGTGCCTGCAACACGTTCAAAAGCATCTGATGAAGAATGATGTGCCCGTGCAGCTGTTCGAGCCGTATATCGAAGAGATCTACAACCAGCTCCGCGACGAGCCCTTTAAGAAGTTCATCGAGAGCGAGAAGTACACGCGTTTCTGTCAATGGAAAAATCTAGAGTTAAACATACAGGTGATGATGAATAGGTGGCAGGCACAGGAAATGATGTTGAATGAAACTGACGTTTGCGTTTTCCACTGTTCCAGCTAACGATGAACGATTTCAGCGTGCATCGCATTATTGGGCGCGGTGGCTTTGGCGAGGTTTACGGCTGCCGTAAAGCCGACACTGGTAAAATGTATGCAATGAAGTGTTTGGATAAAAAGCGCATCAAGATGAAGCAGGGAGAGACGCTTGCGCTTAACGAGCGCATCATGCTCTCGTTGGTAAGCACCGGTATTGACTGCCCTTTTATTGTCTGTATGACTTACGCCTTCCACACGCCTGACAAGCTCTGCTTCATCTTGGACCTGATGAATGGCGGCGACTTGCACTACCACCTTAGCCAACACGGGGTGTTTAATGAGAGCGAGATGAAATTTTACGCCGCGGAGGTGATTCTGGGGTTAGAACACATGCACCGCCGCTACATTGTCTACCGCGACCTCAAACCTGCAAATATCCTATTGGACGAGCACGGCCACGTGCGTATTTCCGACTTAGGCCTCGCCTGCGACTTCTCAAAGAAGAAGCCGCATGCTAGTGTCGGCACGCATGGCTACATGGCACCTGAAGTGCTTTCCAAGGGCACACCGTACGACAGCAGCGCTGACTGGTTCAGTTTCGGCTGCATGTTGTACAAGTTGCTCAAGGGTCACTCGCCTTTCCGCCAGCACAAGACTAAGGATAAGCACGAGATTGACCGTATGACGCTTACTATGAATGTGGAGCTTCCAGACGCGTTTAGTAAGGAGCTCAAGTCACTGCTGGAAGGGTTGCTGCAGCGCGACGTCGACAAGCGATTGGGTTGTCGCGGTGCAGGCGCGGACGAGGTTAAAGAGCACGCGTTCTTTGCTGGTATTGACTGGCAGCAGGTTTATTTACAGAAGTACACGCCGCCGTTGATACCACCGCGCGGGGAAGTAAATGCAGCTGACGCTTTCGACATCGGCAGCTTTGACGAGGAAGACACGAAAGGTATTAAACTCACGGATGCCGACCAGGAACTCTACAAGAACTTCCCGTTGGTCATCAGCGAGCGGTGGCAAAACGAGGTGGCCGAAACCGTCTTCGAGACAATTAACTTCGAGGCGGATAAAGTGGAGCACAAGAAGAAGTCTAAACACAAGTGCAAATTTGGCAATTTGGACGAAAAAGGTAATTTTCTTTGCATTATTATTTCGCATCCACTTTTAATTCTCTCCATTTCACTCTAGAGTCCGACTGCATACTTCATGGATACATCAAAAAACTAGGCGGGCCATGGACGTCGTCGTGGCAGATGCGCTACGCTAAGCTATACCCCAATCGCCTCGAGCTACATCCAGACAGCGCCAAGCCGGAGATGGTGTTCATGGATCAGATCGAGGAGGTCTCTTCCGAGCTCACGCAAGTGAAGAACGAAAAATGTATCGTCGTGCGCATGCGTGATGGAAAGATCGTGCTCACCAATCCCGATGAAATTGGCCTAAAGGAATGGCTCACTTCCCTTAAGTCGGCGCACAAGCAGAGCCAGGAACTGCTCGGCTCCATGGCGAAAAAAGCCGGCAAGATCTATGGCACCACCGACGCGACGCCTGTCAGCGTCAACAACAAGAACGTCTTCGGCAATACTAATGGCAACTGAGTACCCACCGAATCAAACGTAAACCAGTAAAATGTACAGTAATTTATAACAAGCAAATGATGTAAGTAGTTATGGTAAGTAAGCGACGTAACACAACCAACCGTAGCCCAGCAGCAAGTGGATTCTTTCTAGTTGACTTCAGTTCGAACATACATGACAGTATTATTTAACGCGGCGGGCGCCGTGGCGCCCTTCTTCCCTTTAGTATACAGCGTGCCAACATTTTAAGTAATGACAATCCGAGACGTGTACGAGCGAAGCCTAAGCAACAAAATGCACACAAGCTAAACAAAACGGCATTTAATTAATGAACTTTAATTACGTTAATCGATTGATTGTGTAAAAAGTATTCGTAGCCATGTAACACATGTCTGTCTCTCTTTCTCTTAACGATCCCTATGACCTTATTCTTTGTATTTAACTTAATTTTATTGATAAGGTAGGAAGCAAATGAAACAAGTAAAGTGTCTGTATATATATATTACGTGTATAGCAAAAATGTGGTCAATTTTGGTGCTTACCATATTGAAATGCAAGGCAACACATGGACATGAATGGTAATAAAGTGATTTATAGATTAACGCGTTCTTTTTCTACAACCAACCAGTTTGTTCTCTTTGGCCGATTCAATCAACTATTCATGCATGCAAAAAATTTTGTATTAATGCAACAAATCAATTTCTAACCTATGGCCTTTTGCAAGCGTAATAATATTTTTGCATTTTACAATCTATGTCAATGATTATCAATCATTCAAACTCAATCAATGTTGAACGAAACTCAACAAAATGTGGTTTCTCAAATATGCAACTCCACTTCTCCTGTTTGTAACAAGAATTGCCACAATAGATCTCTCTGAAGGTAATTATTAAAATAACTTAGAATAAATCTCGAAATCTAAAAGAATGATTTTAGAGTTTGTAAATTTAAAAATCGACATATCAACAAACTCCACAGATCCTTTGTTATTCAATTGTGGTGAAAAACAATATTATATTGGTTTATCTTTGCAAGCAAATTACTTTAAAGCTTCAGAATTTTGTCGTCTGCATAGTATGCATTTAGCTACAATTGATAATAAAGAGCAAGATTTATGCCTTGAAAACAAAATTATTGAAACAGGTAGTGTGGAACTTTAACCTAAAAAACTATGTGTGGCATAACCTCAATAATGTTTTCATTTTTTTGGTGTTTTAGGTCATACAAAAGCTAGTTATTGGATAGGAGCTAATGATCTTGGCCAAGAAGGAAATTTTATGTGGCAATCTACAGGGTTTCCTATTAAATATTCCAACTGGCATTTAAACAATCCTGATAATAGATGTAACGACACAACATGTCATTTTAGTTGTGAAAATTGTGTTGCATTATGGTATGTTCATGGTTTAGGACGAAAATGGAATGATTGCTTATGCACTGATGATAAACTCTATTTTATTTGTGAAAAATTGAAACATTTTTAACTAGATGTTGTGATAAAATCACTACAAGTTTAAGTTAACAAAAATAAAACATTTACAGACAATAAAAAGACTTTTAATTGTTAATCTCATATATGTACATAAAAATCAATCATATTATAAAGAATCCTCTGGAATGTAAGTTTGTGCAGGTTGTACTTCATAATGTTTCTTCACAATGTGTATTTTCCTGTTTGATAAACAAATGATATAAGCATGAGAGTCGTAAGTAAGGGTGAGTCTCTTAAATTGATCTTCTTGTGTGCCAGCGAAGAGATCATTTTGCTGGCATAATGTTAAGAGTGACATTATAATGTTAGCAGTCTTTTCATCGTTTTGCAAGTCGCCAGACGAGCTGAAAACAGCACCATCCTCATTTAACTGGAGATATCCCATTTGGCCTTGGTGTTTTTCCATTGTTTTGGTTTGTTGTGTTCTGTATGAACTGGGGAAAAGCAATGATTCATTATTTACTTGCAGACAAATAAATATTAAAGATTTTTACAAAAAAAAGCACACAAATGATGTGGTTCTTACTTGTTTTTAGTAGTTTTTGTTGGTTATACCGTTGTTGTGGTGGTTTATAACATAAAGATTTAATTGTTTAATTTATTTTTGGTAATCAAAATGACATTCCACGGAATAAACGCTGCGAAGAATAAAACAGAATAAAAACAGCTGTAATAGTATGAAGTGTGTATATTGAGTTGTCTAACTAACATTTTGTCAGGCGTATGTTGAAAGTTCAAATTACGCATGCGTAGTAAAACTCTAGCGGCCATTACATAGAACAATTGTACTGAATTGTACTCGATTGCACATCCCGTACGTCGTAGGATCGTTACACATCTCGCAGTTAATTCAAGAAGTAAATACTAAAGAGGATGGCAGCCGTGATTACCCACGCCGCCCGGCGTTACCTTGCCACCCAGGTCCGTGTCCAGGGCCCATCTGCCGTCTCCGGAGGACACGAAGGTGAGATTTTTGCTTTGTAAAAATTTACTTTTAGAACCTAACCTATTGATTATTACATAAGTACTATGTATTGCGAAGAGTCGAATTTAATTTAATATATGTTTTAATTTTTGTTTAAATACTAGGTGGTTTCAAAATCTGGAAGAACATGACCTTCTTTGTTGCTTTCCCTGCCATTGCACTCAGTTTAGGCAACTGTATCATGGCACACAATGAAGGTGGACATGCTCGTCCTGAATTTGTAAAGTATGAGTATCTCCGCGTTAGGACAAAACGTTTTCCATGGGGTGAAGGTAACAAGTCCTTGTTCCATAACCCACACACTAATGCCCTTCCTGATGGTTATGAAGATGGTCATTAGATAATAGGTTTAAACAGGTAGTACCAAATTATTATTGTCAAGATTACTGTAAAAAAAATAAATGAATAGAAAAACAAACCATTTAGTGATTTATAAGAAGGTATTGAAATATTTTACTTTAACTTGTTTTAATATTTAATGTCATACAACTTTTATTACTAGAATGAAAATGTCATGCATGTGTTTTTGGTTGTAATAATGCATTTTAAAGTCAATATATTAATGAAAATCAAATCAATATTTACTGTTTAAAATAAAATTTAGTTTTTAGTTATTGCATAGATATAATTTGTTTATAAACTTTTGTTTGTTTTTTGCTAAATAAGTGATTAGTTAGCGAGTTTAACCCAAGATGGCGCTGTGTGACTTACTGCAAGCGCTTAGTTGAGTTGGTGGTGAATGTAGAGAACTAAACGAGTTGATAAATATTGTCTGTGCTGGACCAATGAAAACGCTCCACATTTGAAGCATTCGTGAATAAGTTTCGGATCCGTGTGGGCATTCGACCGACCACCGGCTATTCGTGTCATATCCAAAGCACACTTCGCCGTATCGAGGCGCTTGAACGCGGTTAGTGCAAACACGTTTGCAGTTCTTTGAGGTTTGGACATCGCTGTACCGGCCATTCGCCAACTAGCCGAAAGAATGTTGCTCCTGTGGATGTGTTTGCTGACGGCGACATCGGTGAAAGCCTTATACTCTTCATCATCCGGTGTCGTGGATCTCACCTCTTCAAACTTCAACAAATTGGTAATCAACTCCGACGAAGTGTGGCTAGTCGAATTCTATGCTCCTTGGTGTGGTCACTGTAAAAGTCTAGTGCCAGAGTATCAAAAAGCAGCGAAAGCTCTACGTGGCGTTGTTAAAGTTGGCGCCGTCAACGCCGACGAAGACAAATCACTTGGAGGACAGTACGGCATTCGCGGTTTTCCTACGATCAAAATCTTTGGCGCTAATAAACAAAAACCAGAAGATTTTAATGGCCAACGTAACGCAGAAGGTTTGGTAGATGCTGCCTTGACTGCTGCAAAGAAAAAGGTTAAAGCTGCACTTGGTGGTGGAGGTAGCAGTGGTGGTTCTTCCGGATCTGGAGGCGATAGCGATGACGTGGTGGAGCTCACAGATTCAAACTTTGAATCTACAGTTATCAACAGCGAGGAGATGTGGTTGGTTGAATTTTATGCACCTTGGTGTGGCCATTGTAAAAACCTAGCACCTCATTGGGCTAAAGCTGCTACAGAGTTGAAGGGCAAAGTAAAACTTGGTGCCTTAGACGCAACGGTGCACACGCTGAAAGCTCAAAAGTTTGGTATTCAAGGATACCCAACTATCAAATTCTTTAGACCCGGTAAGAAATCTGACGCCGAGGATTATGATGGTGGGCGTACTGCCAACGAAATTGTAAACTGGGCGATGGATAAACTAGCAGCTAACGTACCGCCGCCAGAAATTGTACAAATCACAAATCCAGCAATATTTACCAAGCATTGTGATTCTAGCACTCCACTTTGTGTTGTTACTGTTTTACCTCACATTTATGACTGCCAGGCGAAATGTCGCGATGGATACTTGGAGGTGTTAAAGTCTTTGGGTGATAAATATAAGCAAAAGATGTGGGGTTGGCTGTGGTCTCAAGCAGGAGATCAACTTGCTTTGGAAGAATCGCTTGACATCGGTGGTTTCGGTTACCCGGCATTGGCTGTTGTCAATGTTAAGAAAATGAAGTATTCGTTGCTTAGAGGCTCGTTTAGCAAACAAGGAATTGATGAATTTTTACGCGATTTGTCTTACGGACGAGGAAACACCGCGCCAGTTAAAGGGGCCGCGTTGGCTGAAATTGCGAAGGTGGATGCGTGGGACGGTAAAGATGCGGAGATGCCTGTAGAGGAAGACATCGATTTGTCTGATGTAGATCTCGACGATGATGCGCCCAAGGACGAGCTGTAATTACTAATTAATTGTAAATGTGTTTAGAATATTTTTGTATGTAACTACTATTAATTACGTTTTCCATTTGTATAAGACCACCAAAATGAAGATTTTCTTTAAAAAAAGTAATGAAAATAAAAGTACTGAAACCAAGAACTAAGAATAATGAAACCTCTATCCAAAATGTCAATGTTTCAGGTTTTCAGCAAACGCTTTTTTAATTTTTGCTCAATTAGGTGTATGATTGGTTGCCTACCAAGACGCAAAGTTCAACCAATTTTGCTGCATTCAGAATTGCACAAACCGCTACAAACAAAAGACAATAATGTTTAAATTAAAAAATAAATAAATAAATGAGAATGACAAGAAGACAAAGATCTGTTTGTTTTTACAATATAGATATTTGGTTTGAATTTTTCGTTCACTTTGCACTATAGGCAACTACACATACACAAAAACAATGTCAATATTGGTCAATATATAAAATCTAAATAAACAAATTATTCTTTGTATACATTAAACAACGTAGTTGGTTTTTTTAAATTTATGAAAACTGTATTTTTTATTGTAGTACCATTTAAAGAATGAATTGTTTGTGGGCTCATCAATTCTGATACTTAGTATACTTCGTTGCCTACAGTAAATTACCGCAACTTGAAAAATATTTTGAAATATTCTTGCGTGAATTGTTCACAAACAATTTTAAAAATATTTATACCCTAAAATGTATTGTTAAAAATTGCGTGTGTATAATATTAATAGAAAAGAGATTAAACTTTTATTAAAAATATTTAAATATTAAAAAATAAAGTTGTGAAAAAACGTTTGTTTTGTATAATGAAATCTTAATCTTAATGTTCTAACTTTGTAGTTCATTACAAAAAATTGTACAGTATTAAATCGTCGACGTTTTGGTAAAATTTCTAGCGCCCGCGCAAAAAGGCCCCCGCGCCGCTTCCCGCACACGCATTGGCGGCGCGCGCTATAAAACGGACGGCGTTCCTGTTGCTTCAGCGCTCCAGTTTAGTGTAGTCTAACCGGCGTCGCGACGCGATCCCGTTCATCCCTCTACCGACCGTACGCACGCACACACGATTGCACCGTTCTCTTCGCCAAAGTCGCACGCCGCCGCCGCAGCCGTAGCCAGCATCCAGCCCTTGTCGCAGACAGCCGCCGGCCGCCGGAAGTCTCAGCGGACAGCGACGCGCTGAGTAAAAACCCTTACAATCGTGACTCGCGGCGCATTATGATTTCTTCGCTCGTTGTAATTTTGTTTATTTCCGCTTCGGACCGCACCCCGTAAACAACCGCCCGACAACTGTTTCAAAAAGTGTTGGAAAACTTTTCAAAATATGATGATGCACTAACGCGTCGTGGCGATGGACGGTTGTTAATTCGTGTCGCGCGGGCCGCGAAAAAGTTACAAACTCGCGCGGTAACAACTTTACAGCGCATCAATTCAACGCTGCAAGAACGACAAGATTGATCATCAAATCTTCGACAGTTGTCAATAACGGCCGTCAAAATGCATTCGATGCACTACAACACCACTGGCTACATGCATTGTCGATCTGATTCTGGATTATCGCATCGTCGAAGAGATTGCACTGACGATAGCGCTGATTCCACCCTCTCTGATCTTGAAGGTAACAATTAAAATTTGTACTGAAAACTTTCCGAACTTGCGGGAAAACAATAAACGACAATATTCAATCAACTCGATAAAGAATTCGATATCTGACTTTTTCATCATTCACACCAATCATTTTAATGTTTAATCCTTAATCTCATCACAAATCACACACAATACTTTCCTATCACCTTTTCCGGTGAGTTCGGAAAGTAGTGGTCTAATATTTTGTTTAAACCTTTACATCATGGACAAGACTTTGAAGAACAAAGAAGAAATCAACATTCAAAAAATGATCATGCATGCATACAGTCAATAATTCAAATAAAAATTCAAACTCAAATCAAATCAATGTTTTGTAATAATATTAACAATGGAAATTGTACTGTTTGTTATCCCAGACGATTATTCAACGACTCAAATGCATTTCGCATTTATCATGTAAGTATCAGTCAGTCATTCATTGTTTGTTGGCGTTTTTCGTCCGCTAAATATCCCTGTTCCTCTCTATTAACTACGCGAAAAGTTTCGATATCGAATTCAAAATATTTTCACACAGACAAAGTCAGTACTCACTCGTGGAAGTCGTACTGGAGTTCGTTGGAAGTTCGGAAAGTAAAAATAGGTTGCGGGCCGAGAATCCTGTGCAAACATTGCTTCGCACAGGAAAGCGTTTCACGTGCACGAAGAAAAGCACGCTCGGCTTCGCACTGTTTACACGAAAATTTAAAAGCGGATCTGTTTTGTGTATATCATCCATCGACGAATCAAAAATATTTAGACAGGTAATTAATTTTTGAAATATGCCTCGACTCGCCAGCATCAGCAAAAGTTCACGCAACGCATTAGAACATGTTGCAATGAAAAATTGAAGAAATAATTTGGAAAATGCGTGTAACAATTTTCTTGTCAATTGGTAACCATGTTTACATTAACATTCGATCAAGTCGTGTTGTCAAAGTTTCGTAATTAATCGATGAATATGCAGAGCGATGGCTTCACATTGATAGTGTTGGCTACAATAACAAACAACACGACTATATTGACCATAATCCCATTAATATTTATTGTGTACAAAACAGGAAGACTTAAAGAATTAAAGATAAGGTATATGAATATATTTGTTTAAATTAAATTATGTTGCGTTTAGAATGTTTGGTTAAAATATTTGGTTAAAATATAAAATAATTTGAACCAGAAGGAATTCAACAAGATTCAACAAGGTAAATAGACATTCCTACTTTTCATTGTCTTTTCGAAATTGGAAGGTGAACAACGCAGCGAAAACTCCGCGTGGGAAATTGCTCGAGACGTGTTTTAGTTGAAGACAAATATGAAGCGTATTCTCGCGTAGAGTAGAAATATTGAAAATACCTTCACGTTTTTGCACAAAAAACAATGGAAACTGATCTTCTGAGACTCGGAAAAACCGATCTTTTTGGTTTATTCTATGTGGTAAACATTGAGTAAGCAAATGTGGTCACATTTTTCTGGAAATAATCTAGTCCGAATTCAAGCGGGATGATGATAAAAGCTAAAGTCCAGGAAAAAATAACAGAACTACTACCGGAAAACCAGCAATTGGAAATTGAAAAAGTTTATGCAATCTTTTATTATACTGTATTTTAAAATAAATTTAAAAAAATATAAAATGAGCTGAATAAAAACGACATAATCACAAATTCTTAATTTTACTTAATAATTCCGCCATTTTGAATGCGATTTTAAACAAAATTTAAAAATAAGTTTAGAATGAACTGTCTCATAAAGACGTTGTTTTAAATGTTTGTAATTTAAGCTGAAACAACGCTAAAACTATGGATATTGCAGATTAAAATGTAAGAAAACAGTTGTCAAAGTTACATATTGTTAAATGCTTTAATTTGAGGTTATAACTCTGCCATTTTGCATCAGTTTTCTATGCAATTTTTAACAGTGGTGCAGGATTAATTGTTTTATAAAGTTGTGATTTGAAAATTTAGATTTTGAAGTTAAAAAATTAAATATTAACGATTAAAGTATGACATTGTAGTTGCAAAAGTTGCACGTTGTTAACTTGTAGGTATATCTTCGTCATTTTGAATTGATAAACATGTTTGGGACCTTGGACATATAAAAACAAACCTTAATTATGTTCTTCTGTGTGTTTTGTAAGTTTATTTCGTAGACTAGTGTAGTAAAACGTAAGAAACTACCAAAACTAGTTGAAAATCCAAATTGAAAACTGTAAAAGGTTATGCATAGCTTCCAGACGCATTACTCTGATAAAATTTCGTGTTACAATGTCTTCCTTTATGCTCTTCTGCAGAGGCAAAGCAAAGAAAACAAACCAACAAGTTTAATAGTGTTGAGCTAAGAAATTGTAATCACATATTATTTTTGTTGTACAAAAAAGCTGCTTCGGAGTTCGTGAGCGTTGCGCTTTTTCATTTCGCCGACTTTAAATAATAGATTGACTTCTTTTCTGGCTGTCTCGCGGTGTTTTTTTCTTTCTTTTTGGTGAGCCTTCCGTGCTCGGCAAGCAGCTTACGATATCTATCTAGTTAATGGATGCCCTTGCGCGCACATTTGCCAATTCGGTTCGATCCACCGACCGCACAATCCTCATCCTTAGATGGATGCTCAGATGTTTCGGATGCGCTATTAGCGAATCTGAGAGAATCTTGTCTGGAGGCTGGAAGCAAGACAATGGGCGAGCAATCGCAATCGCACGCGAGGTGAACCAAAACAGGAAAATTACAAGAAAATGAGAAATATTCGGTTGCTACACAAAACAACACAAAATAAACCAAAACAAAACTAACAACTTAAGGCGGAGTAAATTACAAAGAAAATAAATCAAGACAAATGACATTTACAATATAAATTTAGAGAGTAACTGAATATCAAATGTTAACACATCTTTAAAAGCAATAAATGTTTAAAGTTGTGTGTCCTGTTGTTACAGAAAGCGAGTCAGGTGGAAGTGGAACCGTGTCAGGGGTGGAGGTCGATCCTAATTTAAAGTATCCTGGATTCGCGCCTGTTCTCTTCGGCTATCTGACACAGACAACTCGTCCGAGGAGCTGGTGTTTAGCGCTCATCACTAATCCATATCCTTTTTTATACAAAAAATAAAAAAAAATAAGTTTCAAGGATTCACAAAGAAAAAAAATGAGGTAAGGTAAAACTAAGTTTAAAACGGTGTTTAACAAACCAAATTATAAAGTAATGATTTTGTGCTAAAACTATTTTAACGGTTAATATGCAGTCGTTGAAATATTTACGCCTTCGATTGCGAGAGCGTCTCCAAGGACGAAACACCCGAGTGGTCCAAGCGTAAACAGGAATTCAGAATTCGTAACACGAGAAACTGGAGAATAAAAGTTTCAGTTTCTTGGCGCAGCGCAGATTTTCACTCCAGTTCACACGTAAATAGAACAACGTACGGAAAAACCAACCGGCAACGTGGAAATTGCAAACTAATTCGCGCATTTTGCCGCACAACAAAATAATCAAGTGATAATAATGCGAAAATAATATGCGCCGAATTGTAACTATTTACTTCTGCTTCGACAGTACATTCAGGGTTCATTAATTTCGGTCCGGCAGGTGTTTTGCGCCTCAATAATTGCTCCCCCACTGCCCGTTTCGTATGCAAATTTCGCCCACAGTGTCGAATACCTTCAGGACTAGTCAATATTGTTGTGATCATCGTAAATGGTTTCGAAGCTAAACAAAAAAACTAATTTACAAAAAAAGGAATGTTTACGTAAACAAACATTAAGACCTGCATGCGTGGATTGCGTAGATCTCGTGAAAAGCTCAACGCCGAGCAATTACTAAGTTTAACTTAAGTCGATGGTAGTTGTGGCAGCATTAAAGGCATTTAGTAGGCATTATGAACGATGTTCAGCAAAGTTAATGTTTCGCATTTTCCTGGACGAGGAGTAAACTCAGGCCAGGACTAATGAAACGAAATAATCGACTTGTAGTGTGAGACTGGACTTTTCTGATTCGAGTTAAAACATGAACAGGATTCAATGATGTTGGAATGTTTGTTGATTGTTAATTGCTAAATGACGAATGCATTTATTTCAGGTTTGCAGTCCGGCACTAGACCGTCGATTTTATTTACACGCGCCGGGCCTCACTAATTTTAAAATCGTGTTATATACTGTTAATAACGTAAATATTTAACGAACGCGCAAAGTGCAACCGCACCATTCCAGCTCGCCAGTACAGTGGCGCTTTTCCTCCACACTGTTTTATTTCTTTTTTCTTGTTTCGCCGTCGGCGCCCGCCAACACTTTCCCGTTTTTCGATCCACCGTTTACTTACTTACATTGTATACAAATCTCTGCTGTTTCTAGCGCGTGGAAGAAATAAGAAATAAACGAATTCAACATTGCGAAACCAGTGTGTGCATGTTAAGGAACATAAAAACGCGCCGGAAAACAAAGTCACATGCGATTATCGCTTCGATAACAATGCGGGTTCCGGACTATATTTAGTTCATGTTTAAATTTATGCAGATTTTGTGTTCAACGACAAAAAACGCAAGAAACGGTTTAGTTCTTGTGGTTTTGTGTGGTTTTTTGTTAAATCTGAACTAGTTTTCTTGTATTTGGTATTGTACTTAGTGGAAACGAAAGTTTTCCACTGACATTACATTCATTAGATGCGAAGAGGGCGAATTTTAGCAACAACTGGTATTCCCGTACAACATGTTTAATACCTTTCTCTAATGATGCACGAAATGCGCAAGCTTTCTGAAACCCTCGACGTAATAATACGTTAAAAAATAAAAATGAAACCACAAGGGCACTTTACTGGATTTTAAGTTCAGTTGAGCATTGCTTGGCACTCAATGATATGAAAAATTAATTTTTCCGCTTGATCGTTAAAAGGGTTGAAAGGGTTGTTTTGGACACACGTTAATTTCTTGTCTCAAAAATCAAAAAACATAAAATTAATTTGTTAAATTAAAAATACAGCGTTTTAGTTTATGTTTATTTACAAAATTTAGATTAGTAAAAGCTTAGGGTTGAAATGAGCGCCATTTTAAATGTTTTCGCAACAAAATGTTGTACATTTAATATTAATAGAGTTATTATTTTTGTAATTATAATATTAAGCTTTAAATTTTAATATTAAAGGTTTAAGTGGTGCGAAATATTCAAGTTGTTAAATGCGTCGTTTTATGGTTACAAATCCGCCATTTTGAATCTGATTTAAACGAAATTTTGAACAGAAGTTCGGAATATACTGTTTTATAAAGTAGTTATTTTAATATATTATAATTTGTGCTAAATATTTGAATATTAATTATTAAAGTGTAACAAAACAATCAATAAAGTTTGAAGTTGTTACATACACATATTTAAGGTTATATCTCCGCCATTTTGAATCTGATTTTAACAAAATTTTGTACAGAGGTAGAGTATTTACTGTTTTATAAAATTTTTGTTTTAAAATTTAGTTATTTAAACGGAAAATTTAAATATTAAGGATTAAAGTCGAATAAATCATATAAATGCTAAAAACTGTTGAATACATCATTTTTTAGTTATAACTCCGCCATTTCTAAATTGTTCTCAATGATTTTTTGTCCAGCCATAGAAGATAAACTGTTTTATGGCGTAAATACATTTAAAATAATAAACCAACGCTTGAAATTTAAATATTAAAGGTTAAAGTGCCTCAACATGCTGAAGTATTTTTTGCATGCATTATGCAACCATTAATCATTTTGAATTTAAAGCATACACCAAAAATATAAAAAGAAAACGTGTTTTAATATACATACAATTAAACGTCAAATTACAAAGAAACCATTCGTAATTTTAACCGATTACAATTCGACTAACAATCACTCCAATGAAATGCCTCGTCTCGCCATCTCATTAATTTTCATTACTCCTAATTGCATACGTACGCCCGTGTCTGTGCAAACAAAGGAATATACTTTCAGCAAAACACAACGAACGTGTTCTTTAAATTTGTGCGAGCTAAACAGTTTCAACATTTATTAGTGTAACTCGCGCGTCGCGGCGCGCATTAGATACAAAGAAGAACCGAGCGCAAAGCACGAAAAAGCTCCAAAGACAAATGAAGCGATGGCGGCGTCGTCGCAGGTTAATTTATTGGTTTACAGCGGAATCTTAAAGAGCAAACGAACAAATGTATCTGTGGAGATACTGCTTAAAAGCAACAAGATGACAACTTTTAATCATCTACGCTCCTCTACATAATTAAAAAATAATTTAAAATTAAATCAACAAATATTTATTAATAATTTAAAATTAATAAACACACGACTGCTCTTTGACATTATGCACATTAATTACGCAAATTGAAATTTGTATTGCAAATGCATCGTTTTGCAATACGTTTATTATGTTCGCACACTGAATTTGTGTTCATAATGAAAATTTAATTGTTTGAATCATGCGACATGTCCACTGAGAAAAATTAATCAATGTACTGTTAATAATGCATTGTGTGGGACAGACAGAGTGTTTTTTCACATTTTACTTGAAATTATCAATATCGGATAGATAATGTCTTGCATTAACTACGACTATTGCACGATTTGCATATTATATCACATTGCATCGAATGAACGAGTTACAGTTTGTAATTAAAGCTTTCACATCTTGCAATATTTAATTGTAATCTATAATTCATAAGACGCAACTGCGCGTTTATCAGCCGTTTGAAGTTTTTCAAGCTTCAAATCGATTTTCAATATATTGTTAATCAAACTTTTGTAACTGCATTTGTATTGTGTCAAGAAATGAGCGAATTTGAGTTTATTTTGTTGCAGTAAAGTTTGGATTTTTTCGTTTTCCATTGCGTTGGAAAGTTGTTGGTCGTTGTGCGACATTTTATAAGATTTTTATTATATTTTCCCCAATTTCAAGCAGGTATATACCCCAAAAAGCAGTCCCGCGAGAATTCCAAAAATGAAATTCAACATTGATTTTCATACAATGTTCGTACAATGTACGAGTTCATGCGAAATTTATGTATATTTTAAATTTCGTTCGTTTCGCTGTTAGCCCTTGAACGGCACGTATTACTGCTGGCTTATATCGCGACGCGGGAAAACTGGGAAATAATAGTACAGCGCAGTGGTTGCGCACGTGGATGTCATTTTGGAAAACGCCACATCGAGCCACAAGTAGTCAAGGTTACCACTCAATGAAATTAACGCTCACTTTCGATGGTAGGTAGTTGAAACGCAGTTTTTGTTATTAATGAGTTATTAAGGAAAATATGCTTTGTGTTCGGCTTACAACGAAGAGCAGAGTCGAAAATTAAGATGAGAACGCTCCGCTGAAAATAGCTTGCCCAAATCTGTCGTCTTCCAGGCCAACCGCAGCCACGTCTTAAAGCTAAGGATAATTCTCTTAATTAAAAGCATCGAACCCTACTGTCGAACAAGCTAGATCAGGTTTCCTTACCTTACCCTTCAAACCAACAGGTCCTGGCAATTAGATTTAGGATACATGCAGTCAAAGCCTTTGAACGCAAACAAGAAAAAACAATATTTGCTTACGAAATATCCAACTCAAAAAATCATTTCATCCATACTTGAATATACATGGAATGTTGATTTTTCAACTTTTTGCGCTGATTGAAGTCGACATGTTTGTCGGTGTCGACGATGGCAGGAAGTTTCCCGCTCGGAAAAACGCGAGGGCCTACTGCTGAGAGTAGTGAGTAGTGAGGTAACACAATATTACACCCGACCTTTCGACTAATTGATGCAAACCGCGAGGCGCGGCGCGGAAATGTTACCATCCTGTTTTGTTAGTCCGAACAAGAGTTTGCACCGGGCGGGACGAAGCGGAGGCAGGAAGACGCACACGTTGGCGGAGGTCCAACGTCGCTCCAGCTTTCAGTGTGGTGCCGCCGGCGTCAATACTAGCAATGCATTCCCAATACTTTTTGATGTTCGTGCCTTGCCATGCCAGCGAACAGGATATCCATTGGATATTCGAGGTTGTTCGAAATGAAACAAAAAAATATTAAATAAAAACTCCATATTATTGACATACACAAAAATTCCACACTCGCCATGTTGTTCATGTACACACCGACATTTTATGCTAAAACCGAAATAAATTTTATTTAATTAAACATTCATTTGTGATTGGACAGGTCAGTGTGTTTTATACAATTTATACAATTGTACATACAATTTGTAATATTGATCGAACCGCACCCAAATCCTAATCAAATAATATAGGAACGAAATTATTATTTTATTTTGTTTCTACATTTTTTAGGTTACAATTATTTTTCTTTAAAGAAAATGTTAAAATTGAAATGATTCAAACATTTACTTACTCATTGTTTTCTTTAGAAGCTGTTCAACACTCAAGGAAATTAGATTTTATTGTTGATCAAAAGTTGTAGAAAAAATCGCGGGTCATGATTCAAAAGAATTCAACAATAGTCAAAGAATAAAGCATAATTTTCTTTGAAAAATACGTGCGAAATACATATTTCTGCGTCACCAAAGTTGGGAAACACTATAAAAACTTCACAACAAAGAAAATTATAAATCTGAGAAATACTCGCAACCCAAAAAGGTTTCCACGTGTTTTTTTTTATATTTGATTGATTTATGTTACGCACATAATATCGGATTTGATCGTGTTTCAATACGTAGAACGATTATTTATCGCGATAGACAAGCATTGCATTCGTTTCATTCGATTCAACAAATAACGAATTGTTAAGCGTGCAAATTTTCCATTTTCTTCTCGTTGTATCGAACAAAACGGGCACAACAACACGTAGCACACGCAAAATAACTGAATGATAAATTAACTACAAAACCAGAACGTGCTTTAATTTAATCCGAAAGCGTCTATTGTTCGGGTGCAAATTCAAAATATGCGCGAAAATAATTTAATTTGAATTTTATTATATTTAATGTATTTGAAAGACGCGCGCGCGCCATTATAATCACCAGATGCGTTCGTTTGCTAAGCGCTGGCAAATAAATTGGAAATTACTTTATTTATCGATGTACGGATGCAAAGTTTCACAATAGAAGCTTTCGAAGACCTTGACATGAAAGCCCGAAAGTGAACAAACGCAAAAATACGTTTTTTTCAAATCAACGCAATGAAATAATTCATCTAGAGGCATAAAAATAGCCGAAACATAAATACGAAAAAGTGTTGAAAATGTGCTTTTAGGTAAATATTGGGATTTTTCTTAAGTAGTCGAATATACGCGCTGATTTTCACGTCGAACAAAGTTCCATTAATTACGTCTCAAGTTAAATTATGCTGTCTTTAAAATTTATGTAGGTTTACATGAAAGAACCGCGTTCATTTGCTTTCCACGCTTTCCACCAGGATCCAGGGACCTGGGTTTGGTGTAAACTAACGCGTGTTTTGCGTTGCTGTTACTGTTTCAGTTTCTGTTTCTGTTTCTGTTTCTGTTTCCGTTTCCGTTCTGCAATGTTTTCGCCATCTCCATATCTTGTTCGACGCACATCCCAAAACCTTAATTATTCCCCTAAGCTGGGAGTTGCGCGACATACTGTTCAATAGTCACGTGCAAATTATGAGAGTGACGATGCGATGAAGACCATGACGATGAAATGGAGACACACGCATTGAGATGGTAATGAATGTATGGGGTTGTGGGGTAGCGCTACGTCCGGGATGCACGCGGCGGATAAGTGGCTGAGGGTCTTAGTGTTTCGTAAGATAACGATGCAAACAAGCGAATAAGCAAGATTAGCGTTCTTGGAACGATGAACGGAGAAACAACGTACTAAATCGGAAGTTTGCTCTAATTGCGAGGCTAATCCGTGTTCCGTTACGGATTTGGTTAAGTTGCATATTCGCAACGTCCGACACACTCTCGTCATACGTGTTTCTTAGAAATTATTACTAAGTCTAATCCACAAAACCGGCAATTCATCAATGAAATGTTAGATTGTTACATTTCATTGATAGATTGCCGCTTTTGTGGATAAGGTTTAACCCACAGCTTTTAGTTGATGCAGTTATAGAACAATGTATCAATTTAGGGCAATTGTAGAATTTTCATAAAATCAAAAAAAAATATATGTGGCCTTTAGAGTGGCCCTGGAGTGGCCTAAGGCCTAAACTTCAACTTCTAGTCAACAATTGGTTAGCTAGAAACTGAAGTTGAAAAAGCAAAACATATCACCAATATTCAAATAAATGTAATAACAAAATTTAAAAAAAACTAGCAAAGCCACTGACATTTCTTAGTAAGCTTTTAAAAATAAAACAGTAGCTACTTGACTCTGAAACATTAAATATTATTACAAACTGAAACATTCTAGCAAAAGCATTAGTAGATTCTATTAAACCAAGAGCTTCTTAGAATCCATTAGCGGTTTTAGTTTTATTAGGTAATTACAACTACAATTATCTCTTAAATTTAATTCAATAACAGAATTAAAGTAGATTATTACGCCTGACATACTTATTTTGCTGTTAAACAGTAGCGAATCATATTTAAAATTTCTGGAAAGCTCTTGGTTTTTGAAGAAAACTTGAATATTTCGGTTAAAATTGTATTTAGAATAAATTATGGAAACGGCAACATCAAAAGCTTCTGGGAAAGTTTTTTGCTCTGTATTAACCGCAATCGTAGATAGAAAATATTTCCAACCGCGTTGGATTGCTTTTGAAAATGCTTCCGTTTGCTAGGTTATAAATTCTTGCACGTAAAAAAACACTCTGCCGCGTAATTGCACCGCAACCACCAATCGCAACCAGCTGAATAAGGCGCACTAAACCATGGGCTGCGTACGTTCAATTAGATTTTATTTATACGACCGGCGACTGGCGACGATGTTTAATGCACTTGAACGTTTATGATTGGATCCGCTTCTTCACATCTTCATAACTGGTAACTGGTAACCAATTCCTAACCGATCCCTCTCAATTCCAAGCTCATAAATCAACATGTTTTGCAACATCTTAATTTTCACTTTTATGGTCTTACTTTACTTAAGCTATGGCGTAGCTTTCTTCATTTATTTCTTCAATTCTTTGTCTCCTACTTAATTCTTCTCCTTCTCTTCAACTATCCAAATCTTCAATCATCTAATTCTTCTTCAGTCTTACTCTTCTTCTTTTCAACTTTGATTGTAGCCAAATTTTCTATATTTCTTCACATTTCTCCAACTTCCTTCCAAATCCGTTTCTCTTTGACTCTCCTTTTTGGCTAATTCTTCTATTCTTCAATCACTGGAGTTGCGCTTTTGGTGTGATTGGTATGGGTTCAAGTATGCGATACCAGAATGATCATAGTTTTTGCAAACAAATTAAGATGAGTTCTTCATCTTATGGGAGTTAGTAGTGTTTGATGTAGGAAGGATCTTGGTAAATTTGATTCGGCTGTTTGTCCATTTGTCAGGGTAGCTAATAAGGGTATGAAAGTTATGCGTTAGTGCCGCCTCGTCGACCACGTCGCTAATGACGGCCCGGGACAAACACGTGCGAATTGTGTGGCAGGGGGCGGCGGCTCAGCAATAGCAAACATCTCGTGCGCTAAGTGCGTTTGTTTACCTTCTGCGGCGTGCTTGCAAGCACTAAGAGCCCGAGCCCGAGCTTGGCCCGGATGGAAATAGCCATCAAACCAGGCAGGGAGCGAGGAGACTCAAAATGAACCCGCCGACATGGCCATAACGCTCATGCCCGCAAACGTGTATTATACACATGCGAGTTAACAAACAATGTGTACTCCGTCCAGATTCTGAAATCTACAATCTGCTAGTTTGGTAGCTGGAAACTGGAAGCTGGAATATCAAGGACAATGAGAGTTGGTAGCTGCTCGACGCACTCACAATGAGAACGTGGACTATTTATGAGTATTGGCCTAATTCCCAGTGCGAGCAATTCGCCATGTGTAATTTCGACTCGAGTTCTTTGTATTTCATTATGGAGTTTTATATTTAGTTTCTTCAGATGTCAAATTTTACTTTCCAGTCAGTTTCAGTCATTTCCACTAAGTTAAAGTCAGGAAAAGTCAGTCATACTGAGTAATTCCATTGTCCTGCCACTTATTTTGTTTTTTTCTAAGGAACTACATACATCTAGAAATAATCTTGTGCGTTATTTGTTTAACAATTTACTAAAACAATTAGTCATTTGCATAACAGACAAATCCCGACGTATAATATTCAAGTAAGCGCCTCCCTGTTCACTCAACGATGCAAATGCAAATTGTGAATTAACAACGGTTAAAACGGTCTGTTATCTTCAATGTAACTCATCCCCACAAGTTCTAAATTTGAATTTTCAGCGAAAAAAAAAGAAACCTAAAAATTTAAATTTTTTAATGAAATTTTAACCTCTTCCAAAAATGTTGGTTTTAACAAACTTTAAAAATATCTTGAATATGCTGGGAAAATTAGCCGTGTGTGAGAAAATATTGAACAATTTCCAGTTTGTATCATACAGTATGCTGTCTGTGGTGATGTATTTTGCAAGCGTTTTGTTAATGCCGGTTCAGTTCGTCCCTGCCCGCCTCCAATCCCGGCCCGCGCTTGCTTGTTATCCATGGAGGTTCAACAAGTGCGTTCCACATTCGCATGCACGACCACAATCCTTGCCGCCGCCGCACCGTGGTTCCCAATGCTGTTGTTGGCGTCGCAACACGCACAAAATGCTGGCTCGGTCGACACCCAGAACCTGGATCTGGGGTGGCGGCAATACAGTTTTCCATGCGAATTACTCAAGACGGACGGTGTGCGTGCGCGCCAGCCACATGACCATTGTCTTGCGGCTGCGGTCCTGACGACAGAATGATAATTGAAAAAGTTTCAGGCATAACAGGCCATGACAGGC
Organism: Atheta pasadenae; assembly: GCA_030264155.1. Taxonomy (NCBI): domain Eukaryota; kingdom Metazoa; phylum Arthropoda; class Insecta; order Coleoptera; family Staphylinidae; genus Atheta; species Atheta pasadenae. The sequence goes on along the minus strand of JARJDS010015944.1, from coordinate 24,858 downwards.
GAGAGAATAAGGAGCTAGCCACGCAGAAGGAGGACTTTAACGCCATCCCCGACAAGCAACGTCACAAACGGTGACGATGACGAAGGTGTTGCATTATTTCGCGTTTGCTACAAAAAGGTACTTTAGTGATTCACGCCTATAAACAGGTTTCAATGGCGGCGAATTTATGGGGCACGTAATTCAACTTTTTGTTTTGTAACGCGTTAACAAATCCTGACAGATAAATTAATATTTAAACTGCTAACTGCTCAGTTTTCATTATTATTTTATTATTTATTAGTTTGAGGCTTAAATTATTGTTTTACTAAATTTGTAGTTCTGGCAAGGAAATTTGAGGCCTGGGAGAACGTAAGCAGGAACGTAAAGGTAGAATCTATAAGGGTTCAAGCCAGAAATGTAATATTTAACACGTTTTCGTCCAACCAACCAACCAGAAGTTGTTGTAGGGTGTGCAGTACAATCGCTTGCTATGTATTTTATGTACATATGGATGTAGACACGTAGTGCACGAACTCATTTTCGTTGGAAGGAAGCTGGCAAGGTCCTTGTTTTCCTGAATTTTTGTGCATGTCTTTCACCTGACACAGAGAGCCTGAAAAGCGCAACGAAAGTTGAAACTTGGGTGAGTCAACTCTCCGATGGGTTAATGGTTTGAGGTGGTAATGGTTGCTTGTGTAAAACACTTGGTAACTTGTTAAAATACATTGAATGTGTATGAAGAGCGCCGCGCTACAAACATGTGCAAATGTAATATGTAAGCTTCTTGGTTGGTAGTTCTTGCGTTTTACTTTCAGCCGCGCGCGAAAGTGCACGAGATGGGAAAATTCAGAAATGTATGAGTTCCGATGGGCCTCTTGAGGTCACACGCACATACTGTGTGTTAGAAACAACACAAAAATAATTTGGCAATCAATTCACAAGTTACTACATTTTACAAAGCTTGTTTTTGATTCAGTAAATTTTTGTTTAAGAAAAAGTTTTTAGTTAAGTTGACTATTTTCTTTTTTGGTAAACAAGTTGTGGTTTGCATGACACAGCTGGTTGTGTAAACTGTGGTGCAAATAGTTGTTTCGTCATGCAACGTTTCTCTCGGTAGTATTTTTCGTCAGCGAACGAGCATCTTGAGGGTCGCTTCATGCGAAAATTTGTATGTGCATGTGTTTGCCCGCGCGCCCCGGTGAAAAGTTACGCCGATGTGCCTCAAAAAAACTTGCAAAACATTTGCATTGCAAATCACTTTATTGCCCTCTTTTTGGGCGTCTTTATTTTCTTTCTAGCGCATGAACACGAGCGCGAAGAAATCCTAGCATATTCTCATTGAATTTGAAACAAAATCAATAGTGTTATCAAGCGGTATGTAGATTTTATTGGTTTATTTTCACGGGTATGCATCACCCCACGTAAATGCCTCGGGTCTGTACATACCAAACACGAAAAAACTTACAATTCGATTCAATTGGAAATTTCTATACGCGGAAATTTGCAAGCACTTTGAGAATGGAAGTTCGAGAGAGAGTAGAAAGTTGTATCGGACACTAAAGGGTCCATCTTGTTAGTCGCGATTTCAATTGAGGGCCAAACTTCAAACACCTTTCGCGGACAGATTCGGACAGTCGAAGTGGAGCTTTTCGTTAGCCGTTTTCGGCACGGGGTATTTCACCTGGGGAAAGAAAATATAGCTCTGTGTCGGTTATGTGTACATACAGAACGGACACGTCGAAAATGCCCAACGCCATCGGAGTGTAACACATTTAATGAATTTCGGAACTTGCTACTCGGAACTGGGATCGTTCTGCTCGTGCGGACCTTTCATGCTTTTGCTTCGAGCACAACTTTCGGCGAGCTCAAACGGGAAAGTGTTTTCCACGCTTTCCACCCGATATTATCGCACGGCGCACAACACCTTTGACTGCGCGCTTCCTTCGATTCGCCGAATTCTTTTACACCAAACGCAACAAGTTCGTCCATTCACGTTCATGTTTCTACTTTGTACATTTCGAAACTTCTACACCCTCCAGGTTGAAACCAACTCGTTCCTAGACTAGTCAGTGTAGTCTAGTCTGAGGCAGTTTTTCGTAATTTCGCAATTTAGGTCGAGATCGATAAACATCACGAATTGTTTAATTGACTGGATAAAATCAAACAATTTTTAAAGATATAATTCACGCATTGATACTGCTTCAAAGCGATCATTTTCTGATGCTATTAAAACGGTGCGTTTGTTAGAAGTAGCATCTTCGAAGAAAACGAAACGTAAAACATAAAACGCGAAACGCGAACGAATGAAAAAGAAAACGTACAAGTTCAGAGCATGGCAAACATCAATGTTTTTTTCGGATTCCTCGTACATGAACGCGCATGTTATTACACGCGGACGTGTTTAATATACACAGACATAAATACGTCGATAGTGAGCTTACAAAATGGGTCAAGAATATAGATTGGCACTTGCCACATTAATAACAGAGCACAATTTGTTCGCGATATGTACTCTGATAGACTTAAATGGCAGTGCATTTAAATGTTCATAAATGTTTGGGAGAACAACGCAAGATTGCCAGCCAAGTTTTTGCATTATCCGTGCACCGGATGCAACAAACAGCGCTGAAATAAAGCAATCGGTGTGCTGAAGACCGAAAAAGAAAACCCGAATCCAAACCATCAGACGAAGACAACGGACAACGAGCACGCTACATAATAGAAAACGCTGAAGATTTATTGTTCGGGCTTATGGTCATTCATTCTTTTGGCAACGTACCCAACAACTAATAAAAAGAAAAATGAATAAGAAATGATAATAACAATGATAAATTGTTGTTTTTCTTCCAATTTCCTCGCCACGTTCTTCGCAAACTGTGTTTCTGACAACTGGACTATGCTTATTCCATTCAAACATGGAGTGGCACAGCGCCGAGTTTCAATTTGAATTGATAATTATGTCGATAGGGTGTGTACTTTATACGAACAGGACAAAAGCTGGCGCTGCACACAAGTATAAAGACGATAAAAGCTCTGGAGGTGGAAGCTGTGCAAAGTCAGTGTTGATAAGGATAAACTGAGTGACTGCGGAGCCGTTAAAAACTGAGGACTGAAAGAAAACTCAACGAAAATGTGGGTACAAAGGCGAAATTGATAACATCACAAAGGATGGAGCAAACCGGTCGTCGTCTTGGGTCGAAAGAAGGTTGTTAAATTTTAATCTTTCGACTCATTAATTTTCACTTAGCTTGAGCCACAACAGCGATATTACGTCCTGTGCACGCTTAAACAAACTTTTACAATATTTTAGATTATCAATAGATATCACGAAAATGTACACTGTACAAAACGTGTTGGTTTTCTTTTAAAATATTGTGTAAAGTAACAAAAACGATTAAACAGTTTAAACAAATCCCTACCAAAAAATGATTTTGTTTTGAAATAAAAATAAGAAAACTAAAATTAAACGTTCTAAGTGAGATGAAAATGACGGAAAATTGTGGCCAAAATGTACATACACGTTAATGTTTTCTAAATATATATCACTATCAATAGATACCTGAAATAGTCCACTATACAAAGCATGCAAATGGTTCCTATTGATTTTGTATCAAAATTGGTCTAAAGCTCCTAAAATTACTCAAACGCTCGTAAAATAACTAAGCGCAAATGTTTGCTAAATAAAATCCATGCTCAAAGTGCAGCTCCCGCCCAGTTCCAAACACAACAGATGTCATTTATTTATTCATGTTGCTTCCAGACGCACTTTACAACGTACAAAAACATTTTTTCCTGTATTTTGGGGTCTCAATTCTTGAAAACAACAAGAATATCTGTCGCGCCCTTGTTATACTGTTCTCCTGTGTTGCAATGCGCGCAGGGAGTCGTGAAATAAGACACTCCGACAGAGAGTCCAATGAAAGGAATGATGGATCCGCAGCAGGACGGAATGGCACGGAATGGAATTCGGTACCGTGCGCTTCGTGTTGAAGGAAAGCAGCCGCGAAGGCGTCGTAAAATTGAGCAATAAACACAAAAATAGCACCAAATATTGATTCTTAACGTTATCGTTAATGCGTTAATGTCGAACATAGACATTGACCGTCTTTTGACGCTGATGCGCTCCGCTAAAGGCATAACAAAGCGCATAAAACGAGTATGGCTAGTTAAATGAAAATTTATAGATTGTAAGGTACTCGTAGGTTTATATTTTATTAGCGTCTTGAAGTTTCACGCATTTGGTCCTTGGCTTTTAGATTTTATTACTTAATTAATAACGGCGAGCGTTAAGCGTTGGCTGGGGCATCAAAGTCATTGATATCAATTTCGTTCAAATTTTTGCGTGTCAGGTAGACTGGAATTGTAAGAGGAAAGGTAAGTTAAGAAATAATTGATGAAAATAAAACAACGGCGAGCAACAGACGCGATAGGAAATTGATTGTGATTGATTGACAATATAATCAAAGAGTTTACGCCACGCTTGGGGCGGTAAAGTCTTGTATTAGATGATCGAAAAGGTTGCGACCTAGTCTAGTGGTTGATAATGTTGCTGTTAAATCGGATTTAGGTAATATTGATTCTATTAAATATTCAAATGGCTTTTTCTATTAAGTTTTTTTTTTCAATTTTGTGGTCGGAACTGCACTTAGGCTTACCGTGTTTGATTTGTAGGGGTTGTAGGGTGAGAAATTAGAGATGTAAATAATTGAAGTAAAGAATAAGGAAAGGTCAAGCACAAAATGCGATGATGCGATAACTGAATGCGGAGTAGTTTAAAGCGTGTTTTGGGTTGAACTTAATTGATTTCGCTGGTTGTACAAGGATGTTCCGCTCGGGGGCGGCGAGTTCTAATTGATACTTTTGTTGTTCTTGGATAGCGCGCTCCCTTGTAGATGGTGAAGCTTTGCAAGCAGGTTGTTATGATTATTATTTACGTTTTGTTGTGAGAAGGAATTTAAAGTTTGGCACGGCTAAGCAAACAACGGTACAGCTCCAAACAGAAAACGGCAAAGTGTCGACTTTCCCGCCGCGCAACATGTTTTTTAGTGTTGTGGATGCTGTGTGGAAAGTTCGAAGAGCATTAGAAAGTTGCGAGCGCGGCAATCGCTTACTGGTTCGTTTCGGTTTCGGTTTAGGTGGTGGTGGTGTAGGCGGCGGCAAGTCCGTCGGGCAATGTTGCGAATATGGAGTAGGCTCCTGGTTTAATTTTGTATACTTTCTTGTCCATGCATGTATGTTTAATATAGGGCACGGCGCAGGTAAATGATCAATAAAGTTGCCCCTCCGCGGCGGCGGCTGGGGCGGCGTGTGGCGGCGTGGGACGTGCGGGCCGGCCGACGGGAGGCTGTGCGCTGAATCGGTGTGTGTGCGCGCCCGCCTTTCCCCCACACCCGAAGCGCGTGCATCACCGCCGCCGCCAACGCTTCCGTCGCCGACCTGCCGATCTCGGCCGGTCTTGCTCCTACTAACCTACTCGCATTCATACTTGTACTTATACTTGTACTATTCATTTTTGCAATCCGCATAGATCTTTATTCGGCATTAAGTTCACGCAAAACTCTGGATTCTGGAAGAAAATAAGAAAACAAAAACTGAAAACCAGGAAAATTCCGTGAATAATATTTAATTGAGCGTGTTGTGCTTTTACTATCACAAATGTAATACAACGTCGAGTTCATCATGCTGTGCACGTGCGCCCTATCGCGATTATTACAAAATTCCATGTGAAAAGAATATAATGAAAATTATTACGAAACGTCGGCAGGAATTTGCCACCACTTCACGCCGACATTCCGCCACCTCTCTTCAAACTTTCCGCACAAAATGCACTGCGTTGGAATGTGAAATTTTACGATTTTATGAATTGCCCTCTAACGAACAATTTCACTTGCATCTAACAATAATATTTAAATTATTTTTACTGTTAATACCGACGAGTTGTCAACTTTTATGTTGAGTCAACTATAAACGTCAACCGTTACACTCGACTATGTTTTTTTCCCCATTGAATTAAATTGTTAAAGTTGTTGAAAGCGCTGGAAAAACTGCTTTGCTATATCCACGACAAACTGATGTGCTCAGTCGACCATGGCGGTTTTTTTCTGCAGGACTATGGAGCCGGGTTTGATTTTTCACATCCCAGCAAATGTGCCGTGATAAAGCGTTCGTAAAGCTCACAACGCTCCGAACTTGTAAATGCGTAAATGACAATTTATTATACCAAAAAATATACATAAATAGATATATTTTTTGCCTTCAACCATACAATACTAGATTTCCTTTATGTCTTATAAAATAATCTATACATGAATACTTGTTCAAAAGTTATGTGAGCGTTTTATTTTTTGTAGTTAAGTAAAAGCAGTAAGGGTTGTTTTAGGTCGTATAACTTTTTAGTTATAAAATAATAATGTGAAAACTAAAATTGGAACATGAAGATAAAAAACACGGACTAAAAAATATGATACGGTTAATTAAATACAGATTTTAAAAATGATGCTCAAATTTATATAGAAATTAAATAAATTTTTGAAAAGTAGCGAAACTTTGCAACGATTAGAAAGGTAACACACCCAATTGTTGCGAAAGCGTCGCAAACTTTTCGATTTTAACTTTTAACTGCTTCGGATGCTCGACCCCGATGTGAACATTTGAATTTGAGACTTTCAACTCGCAACTTTTAACTTAATAAGACGCCAACGCGTTGAAGACGAAGATAATGTGCACATTACATTGTTATGAAAGACTATACACAGCTACCTGCTGATGACGCGAGCGTCACTGCGGAGGACAATAGAAGCGCGGAATTTAATAAAGTCAGAAAAGATGGTCCTTTTTGGTTTACGAGTGTAATGTAAATACGTGCATAAATTCAGCAATGTTCGGCGGTTCTTTTTTTGGATTTTAACTCTTTCTGTTAAAATCTTGCATATTGCATGCAAAAACAGCGCGGAGTGGTCCAAAACGTATTATTCGCGAATGCGCCCCCAAAACAGAAGAAAAACTTGAGCTCCCGTGCAAGTTTTAAAAGGTTTCGCATATTTTTTTCTTCATCGCCACGTGCACGAGTAAGAGAAAAACACGAACACTTCCATTTGCCACACAACGCGCTTTGGATGTGTCTAACATATTTTAAATCCATGTTTTTATCCGAATACATGAATATAAAATCTGCGCACTTTTTGAAAACTTTTTCCAACTCTGATAAAATAAAATTTAAAAAAACGCTTTGAAAATGCTAGTTAATTTCCTCATCTTTAATATTTTGGGGTTGAAAGTTTTTCGGAAAATTATTTGTCATTGTTATCAATCTGAGCTTGTCATCTAAATCGATGAATACTTTATGTTGCTATAAAGTTTTCTTCACGACGTTTGCTTTACGACTTTGTATGTTTTCGCAGATGACTGCGCAATATTGAAATATACGCCAGGGCGCAAAGCGGCGGAAATAAATGCGCTTGTTTTTCACAATTTTGTGCGCTTACTGCACCGGCTTGGTGCATATTCTTGCAATATTAAAGTGAAAAGTTTTTGGTGAATGCTGATGCTGACGCTGATGCACTCAGCGTTCTTCAGCAAATTTCCACAAAATTCAAGGTTCACAATGCGTGCGATCATAATATTCCGGTTGGTTCTGGAAACTTTTCCAAATACGATGCTCATTGTGTTCAAGCTGACAACGCAAGACTGACGTTGATTTTATCACTCCGTGGTTTGTGTAATTGTGAATCGATGAAGAGCGCGCCGAGGTGAAGTCCGCGGGAGCACAATATCGTTACAAATCCGGTTCAATGTCGACGGCTGGCGTACGAAGAGCGTTGTGTTATGTCCGCGTATTGTTGCGGGTTAGTCTCCCATGCCCGGAGAATAAACGTTATTCAGGGAATTGCTGTATCTATCAATACAGATCTCTGTCGTATCTTCTTTGTCGAATCGAACCCAGACCCAGCCTGAGCCAGTTGCGCAAGTCGCGCTAGGCTTTCTTTGTGTCATCGCCTTTTGATGCTGATAAGGGATGGAAATCTAGGTCAGCGATGAAAGGCGCAGATTAATCAGCAGGCGACGGACGCAGTTGAAGCCAAAGTTAGATGCGCAAATTGCACGTGCGATATCCAGTCAAATTAAAAACTGATGATGTGCACGGTGCACGCAAGCCTTAATTAAATCCTTGCATATTCTTTCTTATAGAATGCATATTTTCTGTACTGAATTGTAAGTTTCTCCACCCTAGGGATTTAATTAAACCAGCGATGAATGAAAATAGACACATTAAAAAGTCACTTTTTGCTGTTTATACAAAAAGTAATGTTACAAGTTTCCTGAATGGCATCGCACAATGGAGCATTTTATGTATCGTATAAATCCACGTTTTGCATGAGGCTAACCCCTAACATTGACCTCATTTATTACGCCAGCTCTGGGTACAGGCACAAAAAGAACATCCACAAACAGCGCGCTATTCCAAGTCCAAATGGGCGGAAAAATATTTAAGAAAAAAATACCAAGATATGCGTAAGAAGTTTGTGCAGGAAGAAGAAAATAAATGAATACAATCCGTCCTGCAGTGGCGTCTTTATCTTGACCGGACAGAAACGTAATAATAAAAACGCGGTGCGTAGCTTTTTTAGTATGTACATTTTTCACAAGGTGCAAGAAGAGCTTTGTAACTAGCAAGCGAAGCAAAAAGAATTTACCATGGACCTCACGAAGCGCACGAAGCACACGAGGCACGAACTTTTCGCTTGTAGCAAACGAGCTTATTGAAAATGAAATTTCATTTTCTCACGCCGGCTACACTTTTTTTGATGAGCGAAAAACAAGAACCGAAACTTGGTTCGTTGGGTGGATTGCACTTCGAAAAAAATTCATTTCGAATAACAATCGGGTCAGACTGATGACAACGGATAAAAGAATGCGCGAAAAATAAAGGACTCACTCGAGTTGACAGGCGGTCTTCGGAAAAGGTGGAAAATGAAAATGAAAGCGGCGAGTAAAAAGCAAAAAAAGGAAGTGATTTCCATTCGCTTGAAAAAGTTTTTCAGTCATTTTTTTCTTTCTTTCAAGAGCACCTTGGGAAAATTGCACCCCATCGTAATAATTGATCTACGCATGTGAAAAAGGGCCAGCGTTTGAAGTAAAGTTTCAATCAGGCCGTTATTTCGAGCACATTTTCGACGAAATATAAATAACGAGACGCAGAACGCGCTGAAAAGATAAACTTTTTAATAAGATTTAAAGCTCTTGACAGTAGAGAAGAGTAGAAAGGCGCTGTTACCTGTTGACCTGTTGAGCCCTGCTACAACCCTACTCTCGACGAGTTTAGGCGTGTTGTTTAATTACGCCTGGGCGTTCGAGGACCGTAAGTTCTTCGCACAAGAGCGGATTACGAGTGCGTTCACTTGGTATTGGTATATACTCTATACTCTAAGTCTAAGAGCAAGAAGTGGCACACACCTTGAACAACAAGATGATGTTTCAACTTGATAGCATTTTGCTCACTATCGCATAATGATGTCAAATATTATGAAAGGATTGTCGAGTCGAGGTATGTCAGCTTTGGCGCGAATTAGTTACACATAAAATACGCGCGCTTTGTTGATTTTGTTAATTTGACATCTTTGAAGCGACGTGTGATAATGAAAGTTCGGGACTGGCAGGAAGATTCAAGTCGCAGGTGTACAACGCGCACGCGTTTCCCACCTTTATGCTTTACCACGCATGTGGCAAAGTAACAGAAGCAAAGGAAGTAAGGAAGCAGCCAAGCGGCAAAGACACACCGGCATCGTCGTCACATCGGAAGCATGCCTTGTGGAGCTGTGGTGCATCAACAGGCGGACGGCGGCGGCGGTGGCGTTTGCCGCGCCGCCTTCGCTTTCAAAATTACGCCACTCCATAATGGATTATTTTAAAGAAGCTGCTTTTATGTTCGTTCGCGCACAGCTTGCACAAAGTATACACACAAAGCGCGCGCCCAAGTTTCATTACACTTTGTGATCGAGCAGGAGTAATGCGCGCATTTATTGTAGGCCAATGTAATACCAATCGCAATAAGAAACGACGAGTAGTAGAAGGAGCAAATGTAAATAAGGAATTGCGAATTATGCGAATTATACATTGAGCTGACAGATTTAGTTAATCAATAATAACGGGATTTCTACCTTTAGGTTCACGGATTTCGGATAATTCCACGAAATGAATATTCCTCGCAGGGCTCATTGTGCACGAGATGGGAATAGCAAATGAAACATGTTCAAATTGACTTAGTCGATGCAGGAACGCACGCGCAGGGGTGCAAACGCGTGAGCACAATTTCATCTCAACTATCCATCTGATTGTTTGACGAATGCGCGAATAATAGAACGAGGAAAAAACTTTCTCGTCCGTTGGACACGCCGATAAATCATACGTTTCTGTGGTCTCATCATTTCGGGTATTCTGGCGCGCCTCCACGCTGGCAGACGATTCCAATAAAACGTGATGCTTTACGGAATATCGAATTTACCAAATTCCGAATAAAAAACTTTTCCAACACGTACAACTACCTGGAATGCCGAAACACGAACATGCGAACACAAAAACGCCTTCCAAACCCAAGCGAATGAAATTATTTTCCTCGAAATCAGTCATCATTTTTTTATGTTTTATTTATGATATGCGTTGATATCACTCTGTATTTTTCAAACTTGGCATATTTGGCACTCTTGGCACCGAATTTTGTCCTTGCTCCTTGTTCCTTGCTCAAGCTCTCTACTGGTGTGCTGGTACAGTTTCAATCTTTGTTTGTTTTGCCGAAACTATCTCGATAGATTTATGGTTCCTTTAACTTGTCGCCGCGTCCTTGAAAATTGTTTTTCTCCATTTTCTCAGCTCTCTTCAGTTTCTAGCTTTCCGAAATTATAATTGATATTAATACGCGCGCGAAAGTTTCAATTTGCTGCAATCCGGCACGAATTCTGACGATATCCTGACTGCGAGTAAATCGATAAATTGTCGAAATTAGAAATTATGTGCCTTAGAGACTCTCGAAATAAATTCACCACTTAAGGGCTTAAAAGGCATAAATAAACTTTGCCGCTAGTGCCAGTGCCATTGCGGCGCACTCACTTACTCGCAAGCTTCACCTTCACCTTCGGCTTATCTGCAAATAAAAAGAAACAAACTCAACAACACGGGGTTCAAACCAAGTAGTTTTATTATTAGAGGACCGAAACAAAAGTTCTTGCACGCATTGACGGAATAGAAAGCGGAGAATTGTTAAAAAAGGTTTTCTAAAGAAAAACTCGTGAAAATCTAACCAACGGAGCAAGAAACGTGCAACAGTTCATTAATTAATCTAAGAGGCAAGCAATGTTAGAGTTAAAAAATACATTCCTGACTAATTAATTGCTTTTTTTCTTTAACGAACCCTTTGGAAATTGCGTACTTGGCACGTTAAAGTGCGTTTTTCAATAAGAATATTAAAATCTCGGCTTGTGATTGGTGATTTTGTGAGTTTAACCCGAAAAAATCCAAAGCCGCATCACACATCCCTTTTTCAGGTCTTATCTTTTTCATTTTCATTTTGTATTCTTTCGCGTGTGTGGCGGGCGGAAAGAGCCCTATCCATCTTTGTATTTATATTGAGAGTTGAACGACTGGGAAAGCCGATGCGAGGCAAGGGCGCACTGTTGCTCTGACAGCTCGAGGTTATTTGGCTCCTGGCGGTGCGTACTTTGGTTACGCGCCCTAAAAAGACGTGGAAAGCTTACCGCGGAAATTCGAGTAGAATACCAGATCCAAACACGGGGAAAAACGTAAAACGTAATGTCGTCTTTCTTACCTTTCCTTACTTTTTTTGAGCTTCATAGTCGTATTTTTGGTTGTGATATTCTGAACAATAATACAAGAAAACATTGTGTGGTCTGTATCATAAAAAAAAACATTACAGCTTTCTTTACATAGATTTTCCTCAAAAAACCAAATAAAAATGTTAAACAAATGTCCAACATTGCAAAAATTAAATTAACTATTATAAAACAAAGTTAGAACGTAAATGAAAATTAAAATCATCAGTTGATTCATTCAAAAGCGACTAATTAAAATTAATGCAACAATAACGGGCCCGCGTGAATATGGTCTTTTGTTTGATTCAGTCGCTGGTGGCTTATCGACGTTTATTATCGCATTATTATGACGAAATTCGTACGATCGCTAATCCACAAAATCCGCGTTGCCTATCATCATTCTGGGCGTGCTTTTATTTTCGTTTGTATCTTGTTATGGTCTGCCCCTCGCAGCAGTCGCAGCTCACCCGAATTTAATCAGATTTAATCGATATTAATGGAATTATGCAGCGCGTTTCGTTGGTTATGTATTTAATTTGTAATTAACTCGTTAAAATGGCCGTAACAGCGTTTGTGACGCAATTTACAACACGATTTAGTCGGATATGATTGAATTTACGTGCTTTTTTGTGGCCGCATTTGACTTCCTTTGCGTGGGCGGTTTGCGGCTGCGTTTATTTTGTTTCGTAGATTCGATTGTTGTGCATTGCACATGCAAATCGACGCGTAAAAAGTGATAATATTATGCACAAACATGTGTGACACGCAAGCAAGCGAACGTGAACGATCATGCAAATCCTCTTTTCGAGGCGCGTATAAATATTTACATTTTCCAATTTTCCGGTGCGCATATTGCTACTAGAGCCACGGCTAGACTCTGAGTTTGGCGTAGAGTTAAGGTTATGTTGATGTATTAAATGTGATGTTAAAAATGAGGCTTAAAATGAAATTTATTTGATACTAAAAATGATAAAAATTCGATTTAAAATTTTTAAACGTTTAATTTGGTCTTTTTTTAAATCTAAACCTTTGCGTTTTTGTTCTAAAGTGTTCTGTTCTGTTGTAAATTTATAGAATAATAATTACATGTTATATCTATAAAATTAATACGCCAATACATTATTTATTGACAATTAACATATTTATATTCATATTCCCGTATAGGCAAATTAGTCTTGTGCAAAATGAATTATGCATGCAACGGTTTTTTGCGCCCCGTCGATATTCAACGGGCGTGCTCGTAAATTTTATTAATAAATTAATAAACATTGTACGACCCGAGCCAAGTGGGATTTGCATATTGTTGCTTTTTCATGCGTTGCATGGACGCAGGCCATTTTTCTCATTTTTTTACAACACCAAGTCCTGTATAAAAAACATACGTTCCCAAACCCCATCCACCCGAAAAGAAAAACAACAAAAAAAAAGGTCCAAAGGCAATTGCTGAAGGTTGTTGTTTGTTCGTGAATAAAAAATAATATGAGATATTAGATCTCGATATTCCTTCCCTGCCTACCGAAAACAATTACAATTGCTAATGTTGTTTGTTTTCACTTGCGACTAATTCTCGCGCAGGGAATAGAAAACATCTCGATGAATAAATATACTGCGCACACCGGGCGGCGGCAGCGGCGGCATCTCACGCCTTTTTCCTACCTTATGCATGCATGATTGAGAGCAGGACGAGCATACGGACGGACGCGTACTTCATTTCGCAAACTCTTAGCGGGCTTAGCGCGCCATCAATCAGCCACCTAAATGTTTCCCAACAGGGACCCAGGCATGATCGATGTCCGGGCCCGGCCGAAAATTGGACGGACCACTATCCCCTGCCGAAGATAGTACGAAATAAGCCACGCTTGAGAAATGCCAAATTGAACTCCGAGGACTGGGCAAAAAACCCACCGAAAAAATTGGGATAAAAAATAAAGAACCAAAGAGATAAACTTATTATATCCGGCGAGAGTTTTGCTAGTATGCAGCACTCGGAATGGAAATCTCGCGGCAAAATAAAAACAGGGTATGAAGGAAAAGAAGCGAAATATGTATACATAAAAAACGCATGAAAAATGATGTCAAGTTCGTAAAATATCGCCATGTATTTCATGTTTATGAAGTCTCTGAGTGTTAACATAAATGTATTAACCCTACTTTGGTTATTATATTATTGTATTACTGAGCTAAAACTCATTTATAGCTAAATTAACGCGCTATCTACTATACTGAGTACTGTAATAACGCAATAACGGATAATAGGAGAGGAAATAATAGAAAATGAGCTTTTGCAAACTTTATATAATAATTAAGAAGCTTGGTTAATGACCCACGTTGGGGCTATCTATGCGTGCACGCACTTTTGTTTTATACAATTTGTTCCACGTCAATCAACAAACAAATAATTATATATTTTATATTTTAACTTTAATCTATATGGCTGGGTTTTAATTATTTTAATTCACTTTCTTTGTGTTTTGGGTGGTGGGGTATTTGTTTGTAATTTGAAATATTTTTTTTGTACTCTGTAAACTCTGTGTATATCTGCAGCTTGGCTTTGTTTCCACCTCCAACATCAACGAAACGCTTGTCTTTAATAATAATGAACGATTCCAGCCGCCACAAGCGTGAATAGAGCCCCGCAGAACGCTAACGAATGATTTTCCTTTCTTGTGTAAGAAATAATGTGGAAATGGCTCTGGAAAAGTTAAAACTCGGGGTGAATTTATTTAATTCGTGCCCGTTAAGTAATCGCGATCGGTAAGCGATTCGAAACGCATGAATGGGTGAACAAAATGAATAAAAGGGATAAAAACAAAAAAAATACAACGCAGTGTAGCAGGACGTAGTTAATTTATTGTTGATGGTATTTTGGGGCTGTTCAATGTTGTTGCTTTTGTTTACGACTTATAGCTTGGTTTATGTTGCGTATCCTCGTTCGATGTGTGCTTTTGATGCGTGTTCACGCATAATTGTGCGAAGAATGCGTGATGGCGCGATTGTATCCGAGTTTTCCATTTATTTTGGGTTTGACATTAACACGATTAACACATTTTACAGCTTGGGATATTTATGGTTGGTTCAGATTTTAATTTTTTTTTGTTATATAAAGCCAAAGTTCGTGTAAGTTTCGAAACTAAGAAAAAGCAAAGACATAGAGCTAAATTGGCTCCCCATGACCAATTGTCTTCGGAGCGCTATTATGCGCGCCGCCCGTCGCCACCAACGTCGCCGCCACACAAAAGCAAGCAATGGTGGCATCGCTGGAGGCTCGTTATGCGCCCCGCGTGGAGGCAATCTTTGTGTTCGATTGCGTGTGTGCAGCTTGAAACCCCGGCGAATCCTTTTTTTTTTGATTCAACCGACGACGTCTGCGACGTCTGTTCTGTTCGTCCGGGGCGTTCTGCGCGCGCAAGACGCGAAAACAAAAAGATACACGCACACTCGTTGCGAGACAAAAGCTCCAAACGAAAATACAAAAGAGTAAAGAGATAAATATTGTCGTCGAAAGCGGCTCGAGAAATGGAAGGCTTTTCGTTGAGCCACGAAAGAATTAAAGCCCTGTAGAAGAGTGAAACGCGGAATTCACAGATGCCGCGACAAAGAACGACAAACCACAACGTGCAGGACCAGGCTCGAAGAGAGAAAAATGCTTTAAGGGTTACTTTTGCTTAAATAATGGCATTGGTTATAGCAATAAGAACAATGACGACGGTGGAGACAAGGCGGACGTAACGAGATAGGCCAATTATTATTGCTTGCCAGGGGGCGGCTGTTCAAAAGAAAACAACTCAAAAATAAACGGCTTGAATATTAAATACACTCAAACAAAGTTAACCGTTTTTTTTTTATTATTTTACGTTTTACCTGACAATTAACAAAAAATTAATTAGAAGCAACAGCAACAAAGTCAAAACAAAAGCCAATAAACACACAAAGATATTTTAGTAAATTATATATAACTCGCAATAAGTTTCAAACTTATGCACGCCGCCGGAAGCTTACCACTTTCGGAGTTTAGGGTTGTGCGCGCTTCAGAACTGGAAGTACGCAATTAATTATTGTACACATCTGGAAATTGGGTCGCGCACACGAGCGACCTTCATATCACCAAAAATGCATGAAAAATTCAAAAGCGATGAAAATTTCACGCGCCGCGCGCACTGCACGCCCGGATATTAACTAATAATAAGTCGCAGCGTGGGTAAAATTTCAATCAAGTTCCAATTAAAAATTTTCGCCCGATATACAGCCAAAGGAAGTTCATTTCTGGACCCAGAATCATCACGCGTGCCGCGTAATTTTCAAACACGGAAATTACAATCAGCAAGGATTGGCGTTTTAATTAGTTTCACCAAGTGTGTTTTGTCCGGAAAAGCAACGAATTATGTTCTGAAAATTTGCTAACTACTCTTCAGGCTTTAATCGAAAAAAAATAACATTTAATAATTACCATACTTCAGTATTTGTTCGCTGCTTAAATAAAATTATTTTCCCGTGCAATTTTTTGGAGCAAAAAATTGACGTTAATTAATAAAAAATGAATTTTATTTTATGTGTACCGTTGGAAAATTTCATTCCGCTCTGTTCATCAAATTTTCACGCGTCCGGGAATGCCATCCTGGATCCAGGATTCAACAGTTTGCCGGTCGAACGAAAGCTCCCAGACACGGAATGCAAAAAACAGGTTGCTGTACGCGTACAGTGTTGAACGTGGAGGATACGCGTTTTCAAACAAGTTGCGAAACGATTTCGACTTTAATTAAGTCAACTCGATTATTTCCATACGCCGTGCTGTATCCAGTCAGAAATAATTAAAAATAGTGAACAATTATTTGTTGTCCCCAAACAAGGCTTCCAATCCAACAAACAATTTCCAAACAATTTAATTTCGTTTTTTTGTCATTTAAAATTCATTACGAAAATCCTTTTTTATCCTATTTACTTATTTCAAATCCAGTAAAATTGATTGAATTAAAAATCAATCAGTAAAGTGATTAATCCTCGTTGTCGTCGAAGGTTTGTGTTGATATAATGACGCACCACTTTGATTATGATAATCAAATTATAAGCACGCAACGAGGATGTAATTTTCTGCTGTCAATGTTGATTTAATAGTTCTAATAGAAGGGCTTGGCGTGTTTTGTTATAGTTCCTCTATTGAAGCTTGAAGCCCTGAAGGCGTGAAGCTCGGAACACGAAACGCAATGAAATTGAAATCAAAGGAATAGTTTACCTTGGTGGTGTTGACGTTTACCTTATGGTTGTTCGTTGGGTGGAAAGCAGGAAGGATACAAAGTGTCATCGTCGATTTGGTAGGTTTCTTTTGCTCTGTTTGCATTTAAAGTATGTCGGCGAGGTGTGAGTTTTATCATGCATAATTTCGAGTTTATCGCCTTTGAGCGTTCGTTTTCAGTGAGTCGCTTTGTGCGCGCGCGACTTGTTTGTCGCTGTTTCGAACGTGCAAAATTCACTTTGTGTGGGCGCACTTCGATGTTGGCGGCGTGGTGAGTTGGTGACGGCGCCGGCGTCGCTTTGTGCGCCGACGTCTTTAGGTCGTTCGTTCTTTCGCGAATGATTTATGCTTTCATACCCGGACCGCAGCATAAGCTCCGTCCGTCATGTCACGGTTTCGATTAGTTCGGAACACTTTCCACACTGCATCACAAAACACACGTGCTGCCACTTATAACTAAATCAGGATCTGTCTTTTATAAATCGTTACGTAAATCTTCCATTTAAATCGCTTACAGGGTGATAGAATTATAAGGAAAGCAAGAAAAGCAAGCTTGGTTTTACCGTAGCGTAGTTGTTGGATTCGCGTTTGTTTCACTCGCACTCACGCAGTTAACACGTTAAGCGCGTCACGGCGCGCACCAATCAGAGCTTAGTATTTCGTTATTTTAAGTTTATACGAACAAATCAACAATTTACGCATCAATTTAACTTGAAAACTAACTGAAAACTACAAAACGAGTGGCAATATAAAATGCATGAGATATAAATATCAAATGCGATTTCTTGATGAAGGCTGCAGAGTAATGTCGTCTGCGCTGATTGTGATACTCAAGCGCGTGGCGCGTACTCGCCAAACATGATAACGGCACATCCATTTATAAATTGAATTCCATTGTTCGTCAGGAAGCAGCACGCTTGTACTACAGGACATTTCTACTCGCCACCCAACTGCCAAACAACGCTACAATGTGAGGCATGTTGTTCATTATTTATTTTCGCGTACCATAAAGGTAATTACAAAAATACGCGTTATTATGTCGGTAAACGTAATTAAATTTTCAACGCATTTTCAATTTCAAACATTCAATTGATGTCCTTTTTGCTTTTTGTCTACCTCGCTGTGAATATAATGACATTAACTTCTTCTTTTTCATAAAGCGTTGTGTTTTCGGTGGCGTTTTTAATAAAACTGTCAAATGGTAGAAGTCGAGACATTCGATATTTGATATTTGATGCGATACCCAACCAGCTATAACAGGTCTTTGACTCGTCAAGCGTGACGACTGGTAAATATTTTCACCTCATTCTTAACTGACGCATCAATGGCACGCCGCCACCGCTGACACCGCAATAAATATCAATTCAATCTGTTTCAATATACTAGAATATCAAAATCTCATCTCAATCGAGCGCGGTTACGATTTATATTTGTATCTTTTTCGCGTTTGAATGTTTGTTGCTTTATTGTCTTCGACGAGCGAATGACATCTAAATTATTCATTGAATTTGCGACGTCTACGCCAAAATGCACGCCGGCATCAAATTTTCATTCGCATCGAATTGAAGTCGCGCGTTTACGAGAACGTGTAACCCACATTGTCACTGCAGAAAGGATCGATTCAACCCTATTCATCCCTACCACGATGTGAAAGCATTGTGTTTCAAAGTGAAACATTACCAACCAGCATATGATATCAATTATATATGCATTCGTTTAGAGATTTGAATTTAAAGATTAGAGTTTTGGAATTATCAAAATATTGCAATGTTTTGTTTAAAACTTTAAATTCCTCAAAGTAGCATACCTGAAGCTTAAAAAGATTTAAATTAATTTCAGATATTTTATTTTTGTTAGGATTTATAATTTCTTGCTGCGCTACGGTTGAAAATCTTATTTAACATGTTTGACTCCCGGCGCCTCCACTGCTTTACAACAGGGCAACAAATCGGCGTTTTAGTCAACGTTTTATTCTTCAGTTTTTTGCTTCTAGACTTTTTTTCCATATTACTCTTGTGTGTACACGATGTGTAAAATACGAGATGAAAACAAATTGCGATGTAAACGAACGGTTTTTGCCTTTTTAGCGATATGCACAAGCATGAGGACACGATCAAAAAAAAGAACGCTTTACAGCGTTTTAACATACAAAATTGATGTATAAAAAAGTCAATATTTTCAGTCCTTGTAATTTTTTGACTTTACACATTATAAAAACTAAAAATACATTCAAACTTTTATATTTTACTAAGTAGCGTATTAAGAAATTTTGAAGACTTAAAAAAAACTAAATATTTCCATTGCAGATGGTGATTATCACTTTTTGTCCTTATAGCAAAAATAGAGCATAAATAATACTAGCAAAAAAGAAGTAAAGCATTAAACTGTTCTTGTTCTGTTCGCAAGAAAGTAGTTAGCATCAGTGGCTCTTTACGCCTGCTGACGATAAATGGAATCGTAATCCTGCTCAAGATGCGGAAGATGTTCCAGTTCATGAATGCAAATCTTGCTTTTCGTGCTTAACAACGAACGCTTTCGCACTTGATAGTGTACTTTCTATTTGCAATCATTTATCCTCTATTAACTATTCACTTCCATCCACAAATGCACCACGCATGTCTTTTTTTCTTCTGGCGATTGCGTGTATAATTATAATCATAAGCAAATAAAGGTAATGAAAAGTAAATGCACGTGAGCGCAATTAATTACGCAACGCAAATAGATTTCGTTCATTCGGACGCGCGCATTGGAGACGTGTAATCGAATAATCGAGTTGATTAACAAATAGGGAACGAATTGAGCAAATTGAGGAAATTGAATTACCGAATGCCCTGTAGCGCGAAGGCGGGTGAAAAGCGGCGGCGAGGTACCATGTCAAGTCCTTTGCTCCGCAAAGCGACTCGCATCGCGTTTCGGTTGTGTACTTTGGTTCCATTTCTGTCCGGGTGGTGAGTTTCTACCACCGCCTACGCAAATCGCTAAGTTTCCGGTTGCGTTTAGAGCACGCTACTATAAAACCACGAAACACAAGAAAGACTAATGTGTGTTTGGTTTTTTTATTGGCGTATTTGCTAATACAATGAACAATCAACTCTTAGTTTATATTTATCTGATAATAAATAACTTTGTCATTTTTACCTTGACAAGCACGAGTAGTCATTTTTTGTGTTTGTGTTTATGTTTTACATTCATCTTATGAATCCTTTGACGCGAACAAAGCGAATTAAAACACAAAATATGCATGAGTGAACTTTTCCGGGGGCAAACTCACAAAAAAATAAGATATCATCACTTATGCAAGGGAAATAATTTGCAACAAAGGTAGAAAACGTTGAGGATGGCACAAAACAAACATTGCATGTTCCTACCCACTTTAAAGTTACAGTTTATTAAATTTATGAAACTTATGTGAAACGAAAATGTGTTTTACCGTTATTATTTTTGTTAAAACGTGCAAGTTTATACATATTTTAGAAAATTGGAGTAGTCGTAAAGTAGAGGAGTAGACGAATCTAAATTTCTGAATGTTTTTATTGAACCAGTGACAGATTGGAATACAAATAATTTATTTCAATTAACGAAACCCCAAAACGAGTAGCAGTACGTATGTCTGTGCCACCTGCGACTCCTCTTTGCACTAATAGTCGTCCCTCATCCCGCAAATCCAGCCGGGCGTAACAGTTACCACCTGATCGATAATTTTGAATAATTGCCAGTTGATAATTAAATTGATGCTCGAGATAGTAACAACGCGAGGTACGGGAATTGATTCACATACAAGGATCTTCACGGAACTCGACGCTCCGCCATTCTCCATTTCTAATTGCGCCAATCTGTAATTGTAATCTGGATTACCCGACACTTTTCACCTGCGGGCGTTCCGGCTATTGCTATTTTAATTGTAATAGGATAATATGTTGGCGCCGAACATTGGCAATCAATTTATCCCGAAAATGTTTGTGGTCAGCGTACTATACGAAATCATGAAGTAGCTTTGGACTGGTGATATATGAGGCTGCGTTCTAGTTTTGAATATTCCGATGCTAGATTCTACCTTTGCGTTGATAAAATATGTTTTGGCGCATGTTTGAGCGAAAGCAAAAGCAAAAGCCGCGCCCGGGTTGTAATCCGAGCGCTGGCACAGCAGCATCACCAACAGTACCAGAACCAGCCATTCATTTGTGAGCAACCACTTTGCGAGTTTGCAATTTTGCAAAACATGTTTGCTCAACTGCTCCGGCCACCCCCTCTTGTTTCTGTTTCTTTGACACAGAGCAGGATTAATCCACATAAACACAAGTTGTAAATTATATGTGCAAAGTATGGAGTTTGGGCCTACTGTAGTTTGAAAAGTTTTACCTTTTACTCGCTTGATGGTTCGTACCTTTCAACACCAAGTCATATCAATAACATCTGTCAAACATCAAAAGTAAAGTAGTCACACAAATCGAATTAGTTAGTTAGTCCCTGAATACTCATCATCTTATTCTGAATTCTGGCTCGGTGATAAATATATCGATGTCACAGTCTTCGCAAAGACTTACGAATTTGCATTCGCTGTGCATTATTGCTTCACACACCGCCACAGGCATGTGCGCTTGTGATAACAACGCACGGCAATGATTAGGCACGCAAAGGCGGCGACTCAAATCGACCGCCGCCGGCTCAAGCACTACACAAGTGCGAATTGTTCATGTGCATCGTGTACAGTTAATGCCTGTGTTTGATCGTATACTGCAATTGTGTGGTTGATCCGACCTATTGAATCTAATGTTTAATGTGCACTGGTGCTCAGGTGCGCAAGCGAACTTCCCATAGTCGTAATCATAATGTTACGGCGGCGGCATTCTCCTGAAATTGTTTCCGTGTAAAAGCAAGCAAGCAACCAAAACAAAGATGTTTTGAGACTTTTAAGAAAAAATATAAAAAGGAAGAGAAGATTTAAAATTATTAAAAGCTGCTCTAATGCAAGCGTAGTTAATTAAACAGATGCATCAGATAGTGCAACAAGTATTTATTCAAAGGCACTGTTTGCCATGTTTGTGCGGAGACGACTTATTTAATTAAAACGAAATTAGTCATCAGCTTCCTTACAAACCGAAAGATACAAGCTGTGTACAAATATCCTAGTTAATTAAGTTTTTAATTACAATTTTAAAACAAGTTACGGTTTTATATTTTTTTCTTTATTTAGTTTTCAAGATTTAAGTGTTTTTACTCTCTAGTCAGAATATGCACGGGACTATTGTTTTATATAAAGAATAGCTCCATTTTGAATAAATTGAATTTTTGGCAAATATTTGCATAATTCATTTAAAATCAATATGAAAACGAATAACGTATGATAAAATGGCGCAATTGTCAATTTGAATTGCCCAACACACAAATTTGCTGTCAATAAATATGAAAAACGGGATTAATATTGTCGTTTGATGACCAATTCTCTAAAACTCGTCAAAAAATATCCGACCAAACTTTAATCACCACCGTTTGTAGCTCAGTTGAAACTTTTATGGACAAACAATAACAAAACTTGTAGCATTAAAAATATTGGGATATATAAATTTATTTACAAAGACCAATTTCGCTGACGATCACAGTTGGCGAATATAAACAATTTGTGTTTGTATTTGTTGAGTACATACTACGCTCGACAAAGTTTCCATGTTGATACCTAAAACACAGAACACCAATTAATAGTTCATTAAAAAGTGCTTCCGATTTTGTAATTAAAGTCCTAATTACCAAGCCAAGGGTTAGTGTAACGTATCATGTATCATGTGAATCAATTTCAATCAGTAGTGATGATAGTCATGGTAGCAGCAAACATGGCGTCGTTGCTCATCTGCCCCAAACCAAACAAAAACAGTGCAGCAAAAAAAGTGTTCTACCTTTCGTAGCGTTGGTAGGAAAAGCGGGAAAACCACCCAGTGTCAATAATGTAAATCATAGCGTGTGTACCGCAACGCATATGCACACATCCGGTACGCGGTTTTCGTTTTTATTGCTAATTGCGTGACGTGCCCGGCACGGATGCCACAATGGACACACACAACGCAAAAAACGCTGTTCGCGGCGGCGGCGACGGCAGGGTTGTATTTGTGATGATGCTGCGACCTGGAACGCGCGACCTGTGCGTGCAACCGCAGGGGAAGAAAGCGCGCCGAGGGGCAAAAACCAGGCCGCGCCACGCCGCTTTTCGGACAGGCCAATTAATATTTTATTCCCTTTTGCTAACAACGTGTCGGGTTGATGTTGTCGTAAGGATTTTAATGATGCTAGGTTTTCAAACGTTAATGCCAACGCTTAAAATGTTGTTTTTTTTGGTACCAAAAACCTTGATTATGACTGTAAGACGCGCAAACGCACAAAAACGTGATTAAGAGCTCGAAGATCAAGACGAAAGTGAAACATTAAAACGCGAGCGATGAGCAATTAGACGTAAAGTTTGTTTTTATGACTTCGACGAAGTTTTGCCACTGACAAGACAACAAAAATCTTTAATTAAATTACGAAACAGGACGAAAAAGTTTACAAATTAATTTGTAGAAAAAACAATTTTAATATTTAATGTTATAATAGCCAAGGCAAAACGTGATTCGTATTTTTTATTTTCACTTTTACTGGTACTGTTTAAATTGGCGCACATGAATTATCCCGTTTCGTGCGTGTCCACGTTCCTGGACTTCGCGCTTACAAGTGGGACATAAATATTTTTTTCGCATTCTTTTATGGCCCAACCGGACGGACTCACGTAAAACTCACAAAACTCGCATGAAAAATGACATACAAAGTGATACCGCCAGTAAAACTACACGTAAAACAATAAAACATATCGTAAAACGCAATGTTTTTTCTCGTAGGTAATCCTTGGGTTCTGGTGGGTTTTGTTGTGTTTGAAAGCTTAATTTTGTTTGCTGCGGAATGTCAAAGGTAAGCTTTGAATGCGAACTTTCGAACAGTTTAAACACTCGGTTTGCGGTGTGTGGCGGCACCAAAGGATTTGCTCCCCGCGACTCTCTACGGCGAATACGAATGCATTTCTCATTCGGAATGTTTCAATGTTCGAACAACTCGAACGGCACCGATGATGTATTGCTAACGCAGATGGCACGAATAACCCTACAAGGGCAATATAAACGGCGTATAAATATACAAAACACGTGAGCTTTGAGGAAAGGGTGTGTGCGAGGGTGAAACCGTTAAATGTGATAGTCGGAAATTGTTTTCTTTGACTTTATCAATTTTTAGTTCACGCTGTGTTTGTAGAGTTTATCAAAAATTACTTTTACTGCTGTGCACAAAATAAATGAGCAATTTAACCGCGGTTGTGCTGTCGGCTCGCAATAAAAATAACTTTTCCTTTCGTTGCGATTTTTCAGCCAATCCGCAAACGCAAACCCTTCTATTCCGGCTTTCAGTTTTCAGCTAATCCGATCCGATAGGGAACTAGAACGATTGGGAATAGGCGTTTAAAACGCGAGTTTTCGGCATGAACTTGTAGAGCCGAAGAAGGTTTTGCATCCAAGGGTAACATTATAAGATTTTGCAACGTTTTCGAGCGTTGCGAAGCGTTTCCCAATAAAATTTCCTTTAGGGAATAAGTCGACTAACTTACTGACTAGGACTGCGATTTTCCTTTTTACGCTGAAGTGCGCTCAAATGTTCAACTAGTAGACTCACGTTTTCGGGTGTTTTAGTAAACTTTTAGAGTTGATCCGTGTTTCGTGCACATGTCATTCATGTCAAAAGATCACAGTTTTGGATGCCGCATAAGCAATCATTAGAAGAAAAGAGCAAGGTTAAGTTGACGAGTCCGGGACCGAA
>JARJDS010015830.1:0-14970 GCA_030264155.1 Atheta pasadenae | reverse complement strand
CCAAACAAGAAAAAACACACCTAGGCGTATAATGAACAAAAGGGGACGCCTAAAAACATGCGAAAATAAACTAGGAATACAATTGTGAAAGCTAGGCTATAGGTAGCTATTACAATTAAGCAAATGTCAAACTTTGTTTTTGTTAACCTTGTTATAAATATATTTCTGTTATAAAAAAAAAAACTGTCTTATTTATTATTATTACATTAAGATCACGGAAATGCGAGAAGGTAAAGTCAACATTTTCTTACAGTCCGCGATAGTAAATTTACTATTACTATATACATACTAAGTGGTTTTTAAGTTTGAAACAATTTAACAATTTTAACAAAATACCAGTGTTGAAACTTGTGTTAACTTCAGATATGAATACTAATCAGATTAGTCTAATACACAGTTGAACAATTTTTAACAAACTTTTAACAAAATTTGACTAACAAACATGAAAAACACACAAAAATTTAATTAAAAAAAACTTACCACAAATGTTGTCACTTTTTGGGGTCTTTTTTATATTTTCTGTAGTTAGCCCTTGCTTCCATCACTAAATAGTGATCAGCCCATGGAGGCGGCACTTGTTCTACTATGTTGACCATGACGTCATCTTCTCTCCATTGTTAGTGCAATGCGGCACGCAACAATAATTTACCAATGCAACCGTTGAATGAATATATACATATATACATATTCATTCAACGATGCAACGTAAAACACAAAGTAACACAGAGAACACAAGACGCAACAAGACGCTTGAGACTCAAAGTACTTACTGAAGCGCGGCGCGTTCTTCCTATTCAAAATTTGCGCAACGGCCGTTGAGGGCGCTACTCGAGCTTATCAAATGTTGCAGCAGCCAATCAAAGCATGGGGTCTTACATTTCTTATCCCCACACGATTCCGTCCTTGATACCAGCTGGGAGAAAGATTTTTCCTGCGTATAGGCAACCAAAAATGCATGTTTTCTTGTCACTTGTAAATAAATAATAAGTAACTAATTAAATGCAATATAGGAAAATTAATAAAAAAATTATTTGAAATCCAAATCAGTAACATACTTATAGGATTAGCTTGAAGATGTTTAGTTAACAAAATAAACAGATAAATTTAAAATCTATACAAAATATTTCTTTGATATTATAAGAAAAGATTTATTTATTTAAACATGACTTATTACAATAATGTTCACTTAAACAAATCTAGTAGTTCCTAAAACAAATGAAAATAAAATAGTAAATATCTCAGTTTTATTTTATAATTGATATTTTATTTAATTATAAAGTGTAAAACTTACTTTGACAGAATACCATCCTTCTTGGTTAGCCTAGTAATGCAATCATCAGATTCACCCATTCTGCGGATAGCTCCACAAAGAGCATAACTCTTAGTTTTGTCTGTCATGCGACCAGTTGTAGGATTAACCTCAACCAAACTAATTTGGATGGAAGCGTGGTCCTTAGCGTGGATGATTCTGTTGCTAGCAGAGCTGAATATCAAAATATCACAATTTATTAATTACAACTTTTCGTATGCCGAATTTATTGGTTAAACACGTGTTCGCTATATCAACATACCATTTCCTTGGGCAGTACAAGTCAACAAACTCACGGGCGTCGTTTTCCATTGTGAATCTGGTTTATATTCTGAAAATTGAGAGAATATAATTAACCAATTCCGGGCTTTTAAGTATAGAAAACCTACAATTTGTCGTGTAAGAACAGACAAGCAACCGCACGCAAAATGGCAGGCGTGAAAAGGAAGTTTTCGGAAGTTGACGCACGTTTGACAGCGCAAATGACAGATACTGACAGATCAGATAGACTGAATTGGACTGAATTGATACAACTTTTACAACGCCATCTACTCAACACGTAAACAACTAAATTCAAAACAAACCAAAAAATAAAATTTGAAAATTATATAACAAGTGATTAACAATTTTGTTATTAATAAGTATGTGAACTAAATTGTAATATTTGTTCACACGTGCGATTAAAATTCACACGTTTATTTCAATAATAAGTTGAAAGTGTTACTTTTACAAATCCGCATTACGTTTGAATGAATTCAAATTAATATTTATAATTATTGCGTAACAGCCATACATTTATTTACTTCCGTAAATAAATATTTTATATAATAGCTTGAGGTTTTTAGATTGCAATAGGTTGAACCGTTGTTAACATGGTGCTAAATATAAAATTAGTCACTAACCCAATTCCGCACGCGAATTAAATCGAAACTAAAACCAAAACACAATGAGGAATCAATAAGTGTGTTAATTACTGTTCGATGACTAGTGCAACACCATCGATAAAAATTAATTGCTTATTGAACTGTATACTCGTTGAAACCAAAGCAAAAACCTTAAATGATTAAAATATTTACTCATAATTCATAAAAGAATAGTTTTTTTTTTAAATTGCGATTGTAAGGAAGAAGCAGTAAAGTAAAAGCAAAGCCTCAGGAGATGAATAAGCCTAGACTATTGCAGAGGTACTGCGAGCGTCGCAGCATGCGCATGATGTTCGGCAGCGGCAGCGGCAGCAGGAGGCAGGGCAACAGCAGGAAAGTTCGTGGCGGCGTGCGCGCTCGATAATATTTACTCCGGGCCAGCGACGCGCACCGTGTACATATCCTAGAGCTCCTCAATATTGCTCGAAGCGCAACTAAGTACGAATCCTGTGCAGATCGAGACAAAAAATCAAAAAGTGTAACAGTGCTCTTACATCATTAACACTCTATAATGTTTGTTACTTAAAAAAGTGTGAGATGTTAAAGAGTGGAAACAACAATCAAACGCAATAACATTATACAACGCGTTTGTGTCCTTCTAATAGTAATATAATAAATTTCGAAAAATGTCACTAAAGGTATTTATATTACAAATAATAAACTTATAACTATATTTTTTGAAAAGTTAAACCCGCAATACTAGAATTAGAAATAGAAAACCCGTTTGACCAGAATTATAATAAAATGGCATTAACACAGCTTATACATATTTACTTATTTACATATGGGATCTGTTTGTCTAATATCATCATTGCTCATTAAGCATATTTATTGCAACGATTATTTTACAAGAATTTGAAGATAAGCTTTCAAAATAAATAAAAAATGTTTAAGTTTTGCGATTAAAATTTGACACAAATATTTTCTTTTTGACGTATTTAACTCTAAACAACTTATCGACTAATGTAAATGATTGTTTAATATGTCAATGGGTTTGGTGTATACCTATTTGCATGCAAATGATGTAACTCG
Source organism: Atheta pasadenae (assembly GCA_030264155.1). NCBI lineage: Eukaryota > Metazoa > Arthropoda > Insecta > Coleoptera > Staphylinidae > Atheta > Atheta pasadenae. Next base: position 11,706 of record JARJDS010015830.1, on the reverse strand, counting down.
TAACATTTCGAAGGTGAAATGCAAGTGGAAAACAAAATCAAGAGAATGTTAACTATAGATTGAAAAGGTCAAATGTTTGCTCGTACATTTTAATGGCATAACTTCTTTAGCGTTATGTTTATTACTTAAATTTTGAGCAAGTATAAAAAATGAAGAACTTACTTGATTTAATTTCCGTATAAAAGTGTTGACTTTACTCTTTTTCCAGAAAGAATCTCCCTCGGATATTCAGCTCCATTTGGCCGCCATGAAAGGCGATCTAGACACAATTAAGAAAATAATTGATAGTGGTAAAGTGCACGTGGATTCTCGTGATAAGGTTAGGATTCTAAAATTAATTTTAGTACCATTTATAACCACACTATTTCCATATGGCTACTGAAGTGGCTCCATCTCGTGTGCATGCTCACAAGTGCATAAAACAAGTGTTTCTTATCGACGAATAATAATGAACACTCGCACAGGGGTTTTGCAGTTATTTCTTTTAAAAATAGTAAAAAATAAATAAATTGCTTGTATAACTTTTTGATCGCAATTCAAAATATTGAGAAATAAAATGTAAAAATGTTGCGTTCCGGAATGCACAATGAATATAACTATAGCAGCATAACAATGAATATTAAATGTACTGCAATATGTTCGTGAATATTGCATTCATCGTAATGCAACAATAAGCGGGGGCCAACAACCGAAACAGCAATCGGAGCGCATAGAATACATTGGAAAACTTTATCACAAACTTCCTTTTTTGTTTGTAAATTCCTTTTATAAATTATTCTTGATAATATCTAATGAAGTTTAACGTTTTTTCTGTTTTATGTCGAATGCTAAACAATATAAAGTAAATTTCTTTCTAGTAAAATCGTTAAATGTTTTCCTCTTTGCTTAACGTTACAATAATTGCTCGGTGCGACCGCGTGCACGTCTTTGGTTTTACACTCTTTACGATGCTAATAACTTTTTCACAATGTTATTCTAGGAGAACACGACACCGTTAATCTTGGCCGCTGCTAATGGTCATTACGAATGCGTCAAAGAGTTACTGGAACAAGGCTCGGATTCGTGCGCACGCCGATTGGTAAGTGTCTTAAAGTAAAACACAAGAACAAATAACAAAACGGTGTAATCGAAAACATAAAAAAAAATAATTAACTGTGATAAATACTTGAATTTTTCACCAGACGGGGACAACAGCATTATTTTTCGCAGCACAAGGCGGCTTCCTAGACATCGTTCAACTTCTTCTAGAAAACGGTGCACCTGTCGATTCGCTAAGCGTCGTAAGTTCAATACGTGTGCATGCTGCTCTTGCTCCAGAAACCTGAATATTTTCCTAATGCAGCGATTGTCGACTTGCAGGACGGCGGAAGCCCGCTCTTCGTCGCGTGCCAATGCGGTCACATGGATGTTGTCAAAGAGTTAGTTGGTCGCGGTGCCCAAGTGAATGCCCACATGAAAGTGAGTATACACAATAAAATCAAGTAAACCGTAAACAATTGAATTGCAACAACTACTAAACCGGACAATGCTTGAACAATAGAAGTTGAAAGATTTGGATGATAAAATAATTAAAATGACAAGCTGCCATCAATTTCTTTCTAGAACAGTTCTTAAAACATTAAACATTTAACCGCTATGTCCTAGTCATTGGTGTCAGTGTCCGTTAAATTGTATTCAAATCGATAACATCTAAGAAATTTAAATAATATTGATTTAATAAGAAATAGGTTCTCTTTCGGCTTTGGACATCCGTCTGCATCCGTGTTTTAACCTTAAAATAATTACTGGTTTGTTAGTTTTGGATATGATAATTTATATGTAAAGATTTTTTTTCTAGGACCGAGCAACACCGTTATTTATAGCAGCACAAAATGGCCATTATAAGATCTTGCTTTTTTTGCTGGCGAGTGGTGCTGCGGCTGATTCAAGACGGACAGACGGCGCTACACCGCTCTGGATAGCGGCACAAATGGGCCATGATCACATTGTATCGCAACTTCTAAAGGCTGGTGCACGTGTCGATTCAGCTCGGCATGTAAGTAAAAAATAAATTTAGGAAATCAAGTATGCGGACAAGTTTGTAACATTGAGAATATCTACCTAATATAACCTTAAAACAAATTTCAATAGATTCACCTTTTTGCTAACGTCTTCCAATATTTGATTTGTTGACATTTATGTTTAATAGGACGGTGCTACTCCACTTTTCAAGGCAGCTCACAAAGGTCATTCTCAAGTAGTGGGCGCGTTGTTGAAGTATCGACCATCACTTGGACTCTTGTCGGTAAGAAATATTGATAATAGTAAAAAAGTCCGATATCTATAAGAACACCTGTTTAATATAGGCAACTTGCAGTACACAACAACAATGTATGTATCAGTATGTATGTAACAATGTAATTGTCACTTGAAAAGAATCTTGGCAACATTGCGTGAAATATCCTTATCTTCTTATCACTTCTTATCTCCTCCCACTGTCAAAAATATATCTACGACGTCTTCCTATAAAAATCGGACTATTCTATAACAGTAGCCATAGATCCTAGTAATTAAATTATGCACTTTTTTCAATTTATTTTATGAATTTATGTTTATAGAATGGTGAAAGTGCACTTCATGCCGCTGCTCTAGTCGGATGTCTTCCAGTATGCAAGCAACTCGTGGCCGCAGGCGCAGATCCATTTTTAAAGAATCAAGAAGGCTTTCAACCATCCGAGCTAGCCCAAAATAATAAACATACCGCGGTAGCAGAGTATCTCAAAAATTGCGTAAGACGCACTCCTAAATGACACCGCCGCAAGGAACTAGGCTCGTTTATAAGAATGAATGTGAATTTAAACCATACCGACGACAACGTTACTAATTTCCATACATATAATGAAAGTGCCGGAAATGAACCTGATATTGGTGCATCCACAAGTGGTTAAATACTAACCCAAATTTAATAATTAACTACCTTATTATCTACATGTTTGGATAACAGGAATGTACTTAATCTATTAGCAAAAGGTAACTGAAGAAAATTTAAATTGACTGAGAAAAAAGTGCCAAATTTGGAGCATGAATATTGCACTAATATAATAAAAGTAATAATTATTGTATTGTACATGCTAACTGACTTGTTAATGAATTAAATTTTATTGAATCGTTTGTCAATAGTTATTAAATAATAAATAAATGTTATGTTTTTCTATTATATGAAATGTGTTTATATTTAGGAAAATTCTTATTCTTGTAGTATTTATTTATAGGTTGAGATAATTGTAAAAATTTCCTTTTACATAAGAGTCCTTGGTATATTATCAGTGATGATTAACTTATCTATATAGGTACACCTTTATTTACCTGTCTACTTACAAAATATGCCTGTACGCAGAAATTAATCAGCGTTTACACTGGTTTACATCATCATTCATCACTATGCTGTAGGTAGAACAAGGTAGGAGTAAGCTAGCAAAAAACATAGGCGGAATAAGTGGGTGACACCTTCATTAGCATACCCAGACATACCAAATTGCAGAAATCCATTACAATATGCCAAAAAATCGTTATGACGAATTACAGCAGGTAGGAACAGAAACCAATAAAATACAAGAAAAACTACTAAGTGGTTCCTACTTTAGGAAATGACAAAACATGAAAAACCGAAGGGAAAAAAATCTAAAACCCAAGACTACCAGCTCGAGATGGAAACACAAGAGAAGGCATTTGAAAATTTTGAGGTTATACGTCAATGGATAGAAGCGCTTGAAGAAAACACCCAGAAATGTCAAAATATTTATAAAAAATCACCAAATTCAAAAGGTAATGTTGGAAATTAGAAATAAACAAAAAAAGCTATGCGTTACTAAGAAAAGTATGTAACTTTTTCTTTAATGTTATTCTAACATTTCTTTTTCTTTAGGTATTAGTAAAAAACTAAAAGATATCTTTAAAAATTCAGAAGTACTTGCACATAACATTGCAAAGTCCTTAAAAAATGTTAGCCAAAACTTGAACACCACAGAAAAGAAAACAAACGCTGAATATCGTATGAAATTGGTTCAATACACTGGATTAGTAGAAAGATTTAAAATTGTTGCCAATGAACATGAGTCATGGGCACAACGAATATGTGACACAGAGAAGAACTTCATTCAAAAATGTCATCGTATTGTTAATCATGAGGACTTGAATGATTCAGAACTTAATCAATTGATTGATGAAAACCCACACATATTCACACAAGATGTAATGTTCATATTAAAATACTTAACAAAAACTTACTAAATTAAAAAAGTTCCATTTTTACTTTTCTCTTTTTTGTTTAGTACATTCAAAATGAATTGGAGGCTAGAAGACAATTGTCTAATCTTGAGGACCGCCATGAACAGTTACTTGTCATAGAAAGCCACTTGATAGAGATAAAAGATTTGTTTATGGACCTTGCTACATTTGTGGAATTGCAACAAGAAAGTTTGAATCGCGTTGAGTTCTTTGCTGTTCAAGCTACCGAAGACATTGATAAAGCTGTTGATGAACTCCAACAAGCTAAGAAATCAAAGAAACGAGGATTTATTGTAAGTACATTAAAAAACATTAGAATTTAACAAAAAAAGTGTAGCTTACTTTGCATGGTTTTTATAATCTATTTATTTTCAGATTAAAATATGTATAATAATTGCAGTCATCTTAATTGTTACGGTGATTCTCGCCAGTATTTTTTTTTAAATTATAAAATGCTATGTTGAAGTATAATTTGTTGTACTTAACAATTTAAAAAAATTATAAACTTATTACTTATTCAAATCAACAGAATTCAATTCTTTTATAACCATACACAAATCATGTGCATTTGGCCTCTGCTTGTAATCCTGTTCAGTACACAAATAATACACTTGCAGGATTCCTAAATACCTATCATCTAAATACTCACAAGGTATTTTTGGTCTTTGTTTCACTTTTAAAGATGAATCCAAGTTTCCTGATTTATCAAGATCAATGATACTGTTTTCATCTGATTCATTCATCTCACTTGCATATGGAGGTTCCAAAGCTATCATTTCCCATAGGCATAAACCATAAGCAAAAATGTCAGCTTTAACCGTAATTACCTGCCCAATTTGTAAAATTTCAGGTGCACACCATGCTTCAGTACCAACAAATTCTGGCTCTTCCACAGTTTTTGTATAATCTAAAGTACCATCCTCTTTAAGAGGCATACTCACACCAAAGTCACAAATTTTACATATTTCAAACTTATTTTTAACCAAAATATTGTATGATTTAATATCGCAATGAAGTACTAATGCTTCATGGTGTAAATATTTTAAACCTTCAGCTACATCTTTCATCACTACTTGTATTTCATTTGGTGGAAAAGGTGTGTTATTATCATCGTCTACCCGTTTTTCAATCAAATCACCAAGTGATATGTTGCAATCTTCCATTGCAATTAGAGATCTTCCATTTTTATCTTTGAACAATGCTCGGAATCCAACAATATTGGGATGTTTTAACTTTTTAAGAACAGAAGCTTCAAAGTTTAGACGTTCAGATATTTCTTCAGTAATAGCACGCTTAATTTTCCGTGATACCTTCTTTAATACCCATGGGCTTTTGTTCTCAGTGCGTTCGAATTTGTATACAGTTACACCTTAAATTGAATAGATATTATGCTAGTTCATATTTAACCAAACTTTTAATTTACCGGTTCCGTAGCCAAGTTTTTGCATTTGAGGCGATGGAGGAATTGTGATTGACTTGGTTTTTAAGAGAAGTTTGTTTCTTACAGGTGTTTGATCCATTTTAATTCAATTGAACACACAAAAACAGAGGAATTTTTTTTTTAAGCTTGTAACGGTTTTTTAACGGCTCAACTTGATCAAACAAGCACAGACAAGCCCGCTCAATTTCGCACGGCGCGGGATTTATTATATGGTTTAAGTGGTGTAAATTATAAAAACTAGTAATCGCAATGATGTGTGTTAAGTTTAATGTTTAACAATTGTAGAAATATCAATAAGCAATAGATTTAAACAAAATAAGCACATTTATTTATAAAATGTGTATGTAGGCAACTTCTTCTACTTGTATGCGAATTAAAATATAGTCCGACTTTTACAATAAGATGTAAATTTGGGTAAAAAAAACTAAATTTAAAAACAGAACTTTGGTAGATACATCCTGGATACATCAATATCAAAATTCTATATGATAATTTTGTAGAAATGCTTTAAAGAAGGCTATTTTTATGTGTATAAAATGACTACTATTATAATCTGTCACCAAATGCCACTTTTCTATCAAATATTCCAAAAATATCAAAATCAAAATGTTGCAAACTCAAAAAATTTTATTCCAAGTTATACGGCAAATTCGAAACAACATCAACTGTAGACATTTTGCCGATTACTCGAAAACGATAAAAAATTTAGCAATCAATGAAAATACCAAAGTAATCGTGCAAGGCTTCACCGGAAAAGCAGGTACTTACCATTCAAGAGAAGCAATTAAATATGGTACGAAAATAGTAGGTGGCGTATCTCCTCGAAAAATCGGACAAAATCATCTTGGCAAACCTGTATTTGCTACAGTCCGCGACGCTGTAAAACAAACAAAACCCCACGCTACTGTTGTATACGTACCGGCGCCATTTGCAAAAAAAGCTCTCGAAGAAGCCATTGAAGCTGAAATACCATTGATTGTCGCAATCACCGAAGGCATTCCTATACATGATATGGTCCGCGTGATACACATGCTTAAATCCCAAGAGAAATCACGTCTTGTCGGACCAAATTGTCCAGGAATAATCGCGCCAGATAAATGCAAAATTGGAATTATGCCTAGCAACATACACAGCAAAGGTCACATTGCTATTATTTCAAGATCAGGCACATTAACTTATGAAGCAGTTTATCAAACCACTGTTACCGGTCAAGGACAATCAATCTGTATTGGTGTTGGAGGTGATCCTTTCACAGGAACAGGATTTATCGACTGTTTAAAATTGTGTTTAAGTGACGATAACACGCACGGGATTGTTTTAATTGGAGAAATCGGCGGAAACGCTGAAGAAGAAGCAGCAGAGTTTTTAAAGAAACACAATTCAGGAATAACTGCCAAACCTGTCGTATCTTTCGTGGCTGGTGTGTCAGCTCCCTCCGGCAGGCGAATGGGTCATGCTGGTGCCATTATTTCAGGAATATCAGGTGGTGCACCGGCAAAAATCAAAGCATTACGGAAAGCAGGCGTGATAGTAGCGCAATCTCCTGGAAACATTGGCCAACTAATGGTGGAGGCATTTAAACGTCAGCGAATAAAAGATGATTGGTGTAAAGGTCTACCGATTGATGAGGATACATTGATGAAGGGTCTTAAGCTTGGAAAAAACAATTTTCGCGCCGCGGATGATAGAACACAACCTGAACAAAACAAACAAAAACGAAAGCAAAAACAATAATATAATTAGATGTATGTAATGTGTACGCCTAGTTGCATATATTATATAGAGAATTTGAAAATATATAAATTGTTTATTGTATCAAAAGTAAGTAAGTAGTAAATATTGTTTTTAAAACAGTATGGCACAAACTGGCAGTAAAACTCTTATAAAGAACAATAACTTAGTTAAAATTATATAGGTAGAAACAATACTTACAAACGACGTATTATATCAGTGAGCAACGTTTTAATTTTAATAAAACGACGCTTAAATTCGAGGCCACAGCCTTTTGAGAGCCTAAAATCGACGAGAACATGGTCGTCCATTTCAAGAATACTGATTTTAAAAACCAATTGTAGTTTCGAACTATCCACGGTTGATACGGTTATCTAACATGATCAAATATTATTTTTTGCTGCATATAATTATATATAACTTACAATATTTGCCGGATTAATTGTCCAGGGAAACTCCAAACGATCTAATACTTTGCACAAACGGAGGATGGTCTCTTCCGAACAAGTTTTAACCGTAAAACGTGTCATACGTTTGACCAAACGCTGGAATTGATTCTATAAAAAACATAACCTCAATATACCACAATTTCTTGCACGAAATTTTACGTATTGTAAAAAATATGAAGAAGACTTTTTGTATACCTGTGTGAGTTGACTTTGTGTAACTGAGATTTGTGAATTCAAGAACAAATCATCGTTCTGTATCGGTTGTGAGAACGATATAGTATTTTTATTCGTAGCTAGCAAAGACTGCAGCGCAACTGAATTTATTGAAAGAACACGAGCATTGGGTTGCGACGATGGAAATAGAGGAATCTCATTCGTATATTCCGCGTCTCTTTGCAATGCAATTCGTTTACATTTTGGCTCAGCTGAGTCAGTAACATCTTCTGAAAATTTACAATCTACATTATTAATATACAACAAACTTAATAACATTTAATTATAATTGTTATTAATTATGCTTTTCAAATCATAAGCAAATTGTTGGTGATTCTACTCTTTTTGCTTTGGTAATTTAGCTTTATGAGTCAAATTCATCACGAAAGCTAAAAATCACCAAAGAAAAACACGTAGATTATTAATTTGGTGATGCTACGCAGTAAAAAACAAAAATACAATAAACTAACAACGTGTAAAACTTAATTATACCTTCTAAAGTAAAGGCTACAGTCATCCACGTATGCTGCAAAATTTCTGATAACTTAATTCGTTGCAATGGCTCAGGATTTAATAGTTTTCTTGCCAAACTGAAAGCCATTGTGCTTAATTTTCTCCATAAAGATTCTGTGATACAAGAACTCTTTAACCATCGCGCGAATTCAGGTGTTTCTAACTTAGGAACACTCCAAGGTAACTCTTAAATCAATAATAACTATCTATAAATTCATAAAAATGAAAAATAGTACAAATATGCGTACTAATATTAATATATAGTAGAAATTTCATATAAAATGGAGCCCAAAATGTGAATTTCAAGCTAGGCCACCCTGCCAACAATGTGTCACAGAAGTCTTTATATAAAATATCTACTATATAATTTTGTTTCCCTAAATTTCCTTACCTCCAGTTAGCATTGCAACAAACACAATCCCACATGACCAAATATCAGCCGGTTGTGCATAATACTTCCCCTTCAAAACTTCAGGTGCAACATAAGGCAACGTTCCACATCTGAAAGCACATAGCAAGCCATGACTAGTAAAACATGAAAATGTCATATAACATCAACACAAAATTCAAAAATGGCTCACTGCATTCCAAAGTTAAGTTTCCACGTTGCAGGCGTAGGCGTATTAAAGAAATCGCGACGTCATTTTGCAGATTATAGTAAAACCATACCAAATCTGTTAATAAATGAAGAAACACGAATTATTGTGCAAGGTTTCACCGGCAAGCATGGTACTTATCACTCAAAAACAGCGCTGGAATATGGAACTTTAATTATGGGTGGTGTATCGCCGAAAAAAGCAGGCACCGAACATCTAGGTAAACCCGTGTTTGCCAGTGTAAAAGAAGCAATGGACGAATTGAAAGCACTAGCGAGTGTTATATTCGTACCGCCACCATTTGCAAGTAAAGCGATTGAAGAAGCAATTGAAGCAGAGGTTCCACTAATCGTAGCAATCACAGAAGGTATCCCCCAACACGATATGGTTCGCGTTAAACAAATCCTTCAGTGTCAGGATAAATCCCGGTTATTGGGGCCAAACTGTCCGGGAATCATCGCACCCGGTAAATGTAAAATAGGTATAATGCCGAATAATATCTTTAAAGAAGGTGAGATTGCAATTGTGTCACGATCAGGTACTTTGACCTATGAAGCAGTGTATCAGACCACTGTGAGTGAACAAGGACAATCACTTTGTATTGGAATTGGCGGCGACCCTTTTAATGGTACTAGTTTTATTGATTGCTTAAAACTGGCGTTGATGGATGAGAGTACTAAGGGTATAATTTTGATTGGTGAGATTGGTGGTAATGCTGAAGAACAAGCAGCGGAATATTTAATGGAACACAATACCGGGATCGAGGCCAAACCGGTGGTGGCGTTCATTGCAGGTATGACAGCTCCACCTGGAAGACGAATGGGACATGCTGGCGCAATTGTTTCCGGTGGATCGGGAAGTGCGGCCGATAAAGTTAAAGCACTTCGAAACGCTGGTATTATAGTTGCGGAGTCTCCGGCAAAAATGGGGAAATTAATGTGCGATGCATTTGAATTGCATGAAGCCAAACGCAGTTGGTGTGAGGGTAAACCAGTTAGCAATGAACTTTTGAAGAAAGGTTTTGATTTGGGGAAAGAAAAAAAAGTAAAACCATGTCCAATGTAACAAAACATACAAAGCTCTCACAATATAATCAATGTGTGAAAATATAATGAAAGAAAATGTTTTACCTTTTATCCAATTGTCTTTCACGTCCTTTTAAGCGAAACACTGTCGCCATACCAAAGTCACTAATTTTAATGTTATTCTCATCGTCTAACAACAAATTCTCTGGTTTTATATCTCTATGAGTTATTCCTTTATTATGTAAATATCCCAATCCATCTAGTAATTGTTTCATGTATTTCTGGGCATTGCTTGGGTGCATTCCAACATCAGGTTCTAAAAATTAAATATCTTTTTAAAAATGAGATATTTTAGTAACTTTGGGGTACATACCAATTCTGTCAAACAATTCTCCACCAGACGCAAATTCCAGGAATAAATAAACCATATCTAGTTCTTCTCGTTTCCCCAGAAATCTAATAATATTTGGATGGTTAAGCAACTTGTGCAGCTTTTCTTCCTTATGAACAGTATCTCTGCAATTGTCTGCCTGTTTCATATCAATAATTTTTAATGCAACTGCATCATTTGTTTGTTCATTAATTAACAGTTTCACTCTTAAAAATTTAAAATGTGTTATTTACTACTACATTACTTCAATTTTAAACTAGTAAAACTTCTACAACTACTTACTCTCCAAAAGCTCCTTCTCCTAATGTTTGAACTATATTCCATCCTTCAACAAATTTCTCCATGGTTTCAAATGAAGAACAAACACATTTAATAAACAAACTTTATCAGATCAGTTGTTTAGTTATTTAATAAAACTGTTTCAATAGTTATAAAATTGATTAGTGGATTTTTCTGTAATTTAAAATAAGTATAAATTATTAAATATTATTATAAACAGAATATACAAGAATACTTGCCTATGAAACTCTAGATTACTTGAATTAGTTTAATGTAAAGTGTGAGTAAGAACAAAGTGAAAAACAAAAATAAAATGTGTTTCGGTTTTAAACACGAATATAGAAATTTTATGTGAATAAACTGAGTTCTTTAGAATTCTCACAGAAGTTATTGATTTGCCGACGACGCTGTTGCGATTTGAAGAGTTTTGTAGGTCAAGGGAAAGAAGAGTGAGAACTGAAATGCTAAACGAAGAAACTTAACCTCAAAATACACAAACTTAAAGAACACGAAGGTATCCGAAGTTAAACACGACTTTATCCGACTAAGAAATCCTGTCATTTGTTGGCTCCAACGCAAGTGCAACAGAGAACTTTCAACATTTTGTTTCTGTTGCAGTCAGTTGCATTACACAAATGTGTTTTGTTTTTCTACAGCAAGAAAATAAAATATTTCACGAAGTTTTCGTGATTATGAGTCATAATCACGTGTGTGACGTCATGAGAAAGACTGATTTCATGACGTCACACACGTTCAATAAAATGATAAAATTGCTCAACTTTAAGAGCAAAAATAAAATACT
>JARJDS010015809.1:0-16830 GCA_030264155.1 Atheta pasadenae | reverse complement strand
TTATTCGTAAAAAAAGAATACTCTACAATGTGTCATAAGTTGTTTTAGGTTCAATAATTACAAAGGTACTAGACCTTAGACAATATCTTGGTAAATTACACCTTAGGTCGTACCGTACACCCTCCGATTAATTGCAACTTTGATGTGGTTAGAACTAGTTAATTGGTAATAATTGCTACTAATTGCTGGTACTTACTTATCAATGTGTAATAATATAACCAAAACTACTTGTAATTTATTAATTTTGAACAAAACAAATGACTAATGAACAAAAAGACAATCAAACTAAAATTTTACGTTTTGTTGATATTAAAAATAAACACAAAATTTTCAATAAACAATACAAAGATGTTAGCAATACTTGTTCAATTTAGAGTTAGAAAACAAAACAATGTTAAATGTTTTCACAATTAAATTAAGTTGAAATTTAATTTGAAACAATCGACCAGCTACTGCTATTATACATTAACACTTTACAGGTCGCCGGCGCACTTAATTTTATCAATCACAAGTAAAACAAAAAGCAAACATAAAGCGAATATAAAGCAATATCTCTGTAATCGGTAGTGATAAGAGGATGCAATTGTAAGTGAATGCAAAAAAAAACAATAATTGACATAAAACCGCAAATAACAAATAATTATTTATTTAATTAATTTCAATGTTGATTAGTGTAAATATTTCACTCAATACCCTAAGATTCCTAATAAAATATAACCTCAAAAATGTTAATTTCTAAATTTTATTTTAATTAATTAAACCAACACACAAATAGGGGTGGTGTTTATATAATTTAATTCCAAAATTTAACATTGGCTTAATTGACCCTATAGTCAAACGCGTAATAAAACCTAATCACGCTATTTGGACCAAATTAATCCACCCTGCAAAATGTCCAAGGCCAAAACAATGTCTAAACGCGTATAATTCGCACGCCGCTCGTTAGTCGCTAATTATATTTGTATAATAAATACTCAAATGACCCCTGCCGTAATTATCTTAATACGATAAACACAACAACAACGTTTGGGGTCATTATAACACCCCCAACCCTTTGATGTTACCACACAACAACAACACACTAATGTAGGCAATTTTTTAAATTTTTTATTTATTAAAATTTACTAACCTCAAAATACTAACTAGTTCTAACCCTTTATGTCTTATTAAGTTGTGTTGTTGGACGTTTTCTCCACCTCCTCATTAGAGCAAAGCATCTGAGCGTACTACTGTACGTAGAAATATAAGCAGAACCCACCCCAACGTTACACCCCTAACGTGAGGTGCGGTTTGCATCACATTCACATTACGCTACAATACATTACATACACATAACGCGCGTAACTGTTTTCGAATGTGATAGGAATAGAAATCGTAATGGTAATGGCGTTAACACGGTGTTACTGTGTTCCTGTTCCTGTGTGAATATACAATTCATGTTTTCCAGGACGCGTCGACATTTCAACATCCGTCATTACTCGTCAACAAGTCAACGAGTCCACTTGTAGTTTCTTCTTGTTGACACTACAGAATAAATACTTGCAATTAGTGACAATTAAAAAAATAAACAAATTTAAAGAAAATAACAATAACAATAAGCGAAAGATGGAAACAAAGATGGAAAATACAATATCCGACAATAAAGATAGAAGTTGTCCTAGTACACCACCGACTGTAATTCAACGTCGTAGGAGACCTTCGACAATATCACCCCACGATGATGAGTACAGTTACCAATGGGAATCAACACCAACTGGTTGTTTAGATCTTGAGCGAAGAACTTCGAAAGACGCGTCAGGCGGCGGGTTAACTCCAACGGGAATACTGCGCGTCGATTTGGGGAAAGTTTATGGTACGAATTTAACTCCAACGGAACTAAAATTTTTATCACAGGTTAGTTTGTTTTAAATTTTAACATAAATTTAAAAAAATAAACAATTTTTACCTTAAAAACGGCATATAAGTAACTTTGTTACGTCAAGTTTTATCTTGTTAATCTACAAAAAACACGAAATGAATAGTAAAAGTACAATTCGAAAGTAATCGTAATTTAATTACACCCACACGCCGAAAAAAAAAACATAAATGATTTATGTTTTTAGTGTTTTTGTGAGTGATGAATGTGCAACAGTGAAATCATGTTTTGTTTCGTCATTTGTTTCGTCCATTCGTTAGTTTTCGTTAGTGCTATAAAGTAATTAGGCAATTTATATCCAAATATCCGTGTAATTACATTCCGAATCAGCGCCCCCACACCGCCCCATGCACACAGCATGCTTTTAGTTTAATTAACAAAAACAAAAACCAAACGTGCATAAATCTTAGCGCGCCGTTCGCTGCGTGTCGATGTTCATTCTCACTATACGACTGATGAGGTTTCGCAACAATTGAACCATGCCTTTTTCTGACTGGTGGATATTACCCTTAACAACAATCACTAATGGCTATGAAAAACCAACATACTGAATCAAAAAATAACAAATTTAAAAAATAAAATTACAGATTTGTAAAATAAGAAAAAATTAACACATGCAGTTAGATGTTTTTTTGTGGATTTATTTAAACAAAATATTTAGTAAAAAGAAAACTAAACATACTGTATGTACATAACCACAAAAGCAAATTAGGTTTAGGTATAGTGGGTTGCGGATTAGAGGAAAATAGAAAATTGAATATAAAGGATAAAGGTGTTGCATGAATGACAGGATAATGTATGTCTTCTGTATCCGAGGATGTTACAAATACAAAACGTTACAAGTTAAAGGTGCGGTCGTCGAATAGAATAAACGCGTGCTTTCAAGCTTTTTTCCTATTTTCCCCGTTAGATCTGACTATTAAATTATAACTCTTTTTCACTTACCACTTCCACAACACACAACCGAACACAAAACAACCCCCAAGCGGCCAGCAACTAGACACTATAGTGATTTGCGTTTTACCCTTCGAAACGTTGAGTATTCAAAGAAAAACTTCCAACTCGTGAAGAGTTTTGGTTTTATTTTAAGTCTTGAAAATGAAGTTCAAACCTCGTTAAAGTGCGCCCTCAACTCAAAAAGCTTAATATTGAGTCGAATTGCAAGTTAAGTTTAATTTAAGTGATCTTACCCTATTTCGTGCTTTGTGCTTTGTGCAAGTGCAGGTCGAACCCACTTCACCGCAACCATCAATTGATCGCTTGTCGGTCACCTTTGCCGAAGACTCCACGTCGAAGAGCTTTTCATACAACGCAGTAGCAATGGATAAAGTGCATTTTCCAGATCGATCTCAAGGTATTTTTATTTAAATCCATAAAACTTTTCATCAGTAATTTAAATTAAATTTAAAACTAAATTCTAACATAGGCAACTTATGATACACTACACGTTAATAAATTTAAAAAAATATTATATTTTATACCTGCGTGTGTTTTACTTTTTTAAATATAGAAGTAGAGGACTCAAATGAAGAGGATTATTCTGAAAGTGTCATCGCTATAATGCACCGACGTGCGTCACTTCGTCGTTCAAAAAAACGCCGAAGTCGGCGTGGGAGTTCTCCATTTAGTCCTGATGTCCTTCCAGAAGTAGATACGGGACGTCGGCGATCTTCTTGTTTCACCACTAGCAGTGGAGAGTAAATAAAATAATAATCAAAAGAAACATAAACCATTTTTAGTTTTTATGGTTTGTAAAATTATTACTTACATTGCAGTACGGCTATTACTTTAGAAGACAGCTTCTCAGCAGGAGTCACCCAAGAACAGATCTTTGAAAATATTAAATTGCACAAAGAGGTGTTAAGTAGTGTCAAAATGCAACCGTGGAACATGCGGCGAAAGCTGAAACTGGTACAACAAGCTAAGAGTTACATCAAAAAACACGAGGGTGCATTACAAGAACGTTTAGCACATAGTCATTCAACTAAAGATATATTGGCTAGGTTTAATATTTATTTTGTTAAGGTAATTAAATTGAATTTATAAAAAAAATTCAATTTCTTTTGCAATTCTATTATATTTGGTATAAATTTAATAGAAACTACAAAAGTTAAAACGTGAAATGGCGAATTTATCAAATTGGTTAATACCTTGGGAGTTACGCATCAAAGAAATCGAATCACACTTCGGTTCGGTGGTGGCTTCGTATTTTATTTTCCTGCGATGGTTGTTTTGGGTGAATATTGCCATTTCGTCGATTTGGATTGCGTTCGCCACTGTTCCAGAGGTTAGTTAAACAAAACTACCTATGTTTGTTTGGTTTATTACTTGATTCACAGTAAATTTAAAAATAATTGTTAATCACTAACAGTTTTTAAACACATGAGCAACGGGTCAAAAAATTCGTTATACTACAGTTCAATTTATTCCCACTAGATGGCGTTATAAGCTAAATATTAATTTTTGAATAAATTGAAAATAATATTTGAAATAAACATAATATAAAGTTAAACAAAATACACATTAAAAATATTTAAAATAATGTTTTGGTAGAACATAAGGCGGTCCATCCCGTGTTTCAACCAAATAGGGTCCCCAAGGCATTGACGGGTTAGCAGCGACACCCATCGGCTGTGCAGACAACTTATCTATATTACCCTTGATATAATCTTTCCATAATTTTATATTAAATGCTCTAAAACAATGCGCATTGACCATCGACGCGGACCAATACTCGCACGCACGGTTATGATTACAAAGCGAGTTGTTCCCACATCCGGGTTGTAGTTTTCCACCATTTGGGTAAAAGTCCACATGGCCAAAAGGTTCAAATGTCCCTAGCTCCCCGGCATTTGTATGGATCACATCCACAAACTTAGCCACGTGTTTTAATTTGTCATAGTCGCCTTTTGAGGTTAAACTCGTCAAAGTGGTAGTTAACGTTGGATCTAAAGCTGTTATGCGTGATATCCGTTTTCCGGTGTGTGCAGTGACTTGATACGCTGCTTGGATGGCGATCAATGCGCCTAAACCGTGCCCGATAAAGTGCACCCACCTAAAAGGGATTTGATTGGTGCGGATTAACTCGATTGTAAAATTAGTTAAGTGTGCGGAGGATATGGCGGCGCAAGTGAGCCGTTCGGCTTGTTCCGATTTTAAGTGTATTTCCGAATTTTGTGATCGAGATTGAGACTGCGGTTTTGACCAATCGAAAGTAATCACATGCCAACGATTTTTACGACTCATTGCTTCTTGCATTTGATTGATGTGCTCACATTGAGAGGAATTTGACCAATCAGGGATTATTATTTTTACTGGGGTTGGCGTTATTGTTTTTGGTAGGGTGTAATTTATGATTGGAGTGGTTTTTCTTAAATTCCTACAACAAATTTTAAGATCAACAATTTTTTAGTGTAAAATTTTTAGGTTAAAATAAACTTACGTGTTATAAAGTTCGAAACTAAATTCTTCCAGTATATTATTTCTTGATGTTAGGTTATGTGTATCAACGTGTTTTAACGCTAATAACTTAAGTAATGTCATTAATAACACCGCCATTTTATTCTAAAATGTTTGAACCACAACCAAACTATGTAAACTATTAATTAGTAATGTTAGACATTCAATTTATAACCTTAAATAACCTCAACTTTGTTTTTTTGTTTTGTTTTGTAATGACCAAAACAAAAAACAAAGTTAACGCAATAGTTTTATGTTTTGTTTTGTAACACTTTTGAACTTTATATGTTTTCTTAAACTTATTTGATGTTAACGTTCGATTGTTTTTCGTGTTTTGTTTTGATGTTTCTAATATGGTGTGTGTGTGTTTTGTTTTTTATGTTTCATGTTTCTAGTTGCTAACAGCTGATATTCACAACCAATCAGAACGTAAATCAATTCTTCCCGAAGACAAGTACAATGCGACAAACTTTCTCACTCTGTGGGACTTTGAGGGGGTGTTCAAGTACTCGCCCATGTTTTACGGATGGTATACGAATGTCATGAGCGCGGATTATCCCCGAGGTAGTGGCGGTTATCGTCTGCCGTTGGCTTACTTTTTCACTGGATTGGCGGTGTATATTTTTAGTTTTGTTGCTACGCTTCGGAAGTAAGTCTTTGAAGATAAAAATTTTACTCCCGGGTAAAAGGTTTCTCTAAACTAAAAAAAATCAATAAAAAATTAGTTAGAAAGTTAGCGTAGAATGAACTGTTTCGGTTATAATTTATATTTAGGCTTTTTGGGTTAGGTAACTTTTAATTGGAATAATTATCGATTGAATTGTGTGTTTGTCTTTTTAATTTAGAATGGCTGAAAACTCCCGGATGTCAAAACTATCTGAAAAGGAAGACGAATGTATTTTTTCTTGGAAATTATTTACTGGTTGGGATTATATGATTGGCAATGCAGAAACTGCCACCAATCGTGTGGCTTCAATCATAATGAGTTTTAAAGAAGCGTTGTTGGAGGAAGCTGAAAAAAAGCGTGAAGCTTTAAGGTTAGTTTTCCGGTGTTTTAATAATTTAAATTCTAAAAATTTCAATGTAGAGCGCTGATTAGAGAGCGTTACTACGCACTTAATGTTAGTAGGGGAGTGAAACCTTATCACTGTCATGCGCAGTCTTCGAAAATGTAAAAAAAATGTATATGGTGTCGTTAATCCTAGATAACGGTGAATTACTTTAATAATTGCAATAAATTTTAAAGCTGGAAAATAATAGGGAGCAGAATCTTAGTGAACATCGGGGTATTAACCCTCCTGGGCCTATCCGCGTTTGCTGTCATCACAGTCGTAGCCCGTTCCGAAGAAAAAGGCGCCAGTACAAGCACAACATGGCGTCGCAACGAAATCACAGTGGTCATGTCGCTCATCGCCATCATATTCCCCATCTTATTCGAGCTACTCGGATACTTCGAACACTACCACCCAAGGAAACAACTACGTTTACAATTAGCACGCATTATGGTTTTAAATTTGTTAAATTTATACTCGTTAATATTTGCGTTGTTTGGAAAAATTTCAACAATGGTAAGTTAATTTTTTTTCTTTTAATACCACAATAAACCGAACAAAACATAACCAAACTTAACCTTGACTAAGTATAACCACACTTTAAATCTAACCTAACTTAACCTAAATTGTGTTTTTAATGTTGAAGACTGAAACAAGCAAAAACTTCACAGCAAAAATTGCATTATTGGGAGAACTTGATCTTGGAATAACAGAAACGTATTCATCAAACTACCAAAGTCAAACTGAAGATCAAAATTTTAACCTAACAAATTCAATCGAAGGTATTGAACTCCAAGTTGGTAACTTGGTGCGTGAAGTTTTACAAAATGTCAGCGAAATAATCGAAACAACAACAAATATTGACACAACCTGGAATTCTACGGATATTTTAGATTATATTACAAACAAAACCACTAACGCCATCTTGAATTTAAATTTAAACAACGATCAAGCAATTAACTTGACAAATATTACTAATTTCTCCCCTGAGTATTTGACTTCAAGAAGTTTTGAACAATCAGTAACTCCAACAGTTTTTGAAAATATGACAGATACGTCAAACGATTACGAAATCAACGAACTGGACTTTACGCCAATTAGAGGTGCAATTGAAGAATTATTGACAACATTAATCAATATTTTCGAAAACACAACGAGTGTAAATTTAAATGACACATTAGCAGATTTTAACTTTGACCTTGACTATAAATTAAACTCCACATTATCTAACTTGGTTGATACAACAATTTCTACGATGATTCCTAACCTCTCTAACCTTAATTTAACAACTTTAACGAATCTTATTAATATTTCTGACATTCCTAACCACAATATTAACACTGACGTCACAAATATATCACCAAAAACTCCCTACCATGATTTAACACCGACTCCGTACATAAAACCAAAAAAATCAATACCTCTTCACCTTTTGAACTACCAAAATCGTACCCATCTTCGTAACCTATGCTGGGAAACCATGTTCGGACAAGAACTCGTCAAACTCACAATCATGGACCTGATCTTTACATTATTCTCAATTTTGATGATCGACTTCTTCCGTGGCATATTCGTACGTTACATGAACAACTGCTGGTGTTGGGACTTGGAAATGAAATTTCCTCAATACGGCGACTTCAAAGTAGCTGAAAACATTTTACATTTAGTGAACAACCAAGGCATGGTCTGGATGGGGATGTTTTTCAGTCCTGGATTAGTCATTATCAACGTGGTGAAGTTATACATAATGATGTACTTACGTTCCTGGGCCGTGCTCACATGTAACGTTCCTCATGAGGTTATTTTCCGCGCGTCGAGGAGTAATAACTTTTATTACGCGCTGCTCTTGATGATGTTGTTTTTGTGTGTACTCCCTGTGAGTTACGCCATGGTATGGTTGAAGCCCTCGCCGTATTGTGGTCCCTTTTCTGGATATAAAAGGATTTATCATATTTTTACACAAACACTGCGTGAAGAGTTGCCTAAATCCACACACAAGATTTTGGATTATATAGCTTCGCCTGGCATTGTTATTCCGTTGTTAATGTTGTTAGTTTTAATTATTTATTATTTAATTTCTTTGTCTGCTGCTTTACGTGAAGCAAATAATGATTTAAAGGTTTGTACATAAAAACAAACAAAAAACAAATAGTAAGTTTTCGTTGTTATTGTTTTGTTTTTCAATGTGTGTGTCTTTTACAGATACAATTACGTCGTGAAAGAACAGAAGAACGGCGCAAAATGTTTCAAATCGTAGATCGTAGACGTCGTGGTGGTTCCGATGGTTCCGACACTAATAATCCCTTTGGTAAATGGAAGAAATTGTTAAAAGAAATGCCCAGTAATAAAAGTATGGATATGGACTATACGCCAACGCCTACGCCTCAAGATGTGAATGTTGCCCAACCTAAAATTGAAGATAATAAGAAAGGTGAAATATCAAAATTAATAACGCGTGCTATCAAGGAAGCTAATACTCGAAATTTCAATGAAACTAATAACACTAGTGCAAAACAAGTTAAGGATACTCAAAGTCATGAACAGAGTCTTGAAGATGGTACTGATACTGAAACAAATGATTCAGTTTTAGATGATTCTGTAAACGGAACAAGTGTTACGAAATCAAATAAAACACAGAAGAGTCAAAAAACAAACAAACCAACCGATAAAACGGATAAAACAAAACAAAAACATCATGAGCATGGCAAACGCGATAAACTTAAACATTGTAAAGATTCTATAGACATACATGACAAATCATCAAAGAAAGCCAGTGGTGGGGTTGTGTTTCCGTCAAAAAAATATCGAAAAGATTCGAATGCGTCAAATTGGTCGGAAGTTATACCGGTTATTACGATTAGTAAAACTGAAAGTTCGGAATGTATTTTGGAAGATAAATCTGATGGGGAAGTAAGTAAATGTGGGGTTAAACACGGCTGTGTAGACATTGCTGATGATTCACCAAAAATTCGGTACGCGTTAAAGAAACAACCGGTTATAACCTGTGAAACTAATGAACAAAACAAAAAAACTAAAGATACGAATGAAACAGAAGAGATTAAAGAAAATGTTAATGTTTCAAACCAATTTTATGATAAAAATGTTGATAAAGTTGAAAGAGAAGAGTCAGATATTGCTAAAGAAGCTAAAAAAGGTTTTCAGGAATCAAAAAATTTTAATAGCACACAAACTACGACTAATACATCGACTACTACAACCTTGGACACTCGTACTGAGTCGTCAACAGATTACAAAGATAGTGTTTTGTCATTGTCTAATTAGATTAATAATAATAAATTGGTTATCTTGCCTTGTCATCTTACCTTACACGTGAACGGCTCGGCCTATTTGGCTGTTTTCTATTTGTTGTGTTTGTTGAGGTCAGGAGACGAATCTTATGAAAGAAAAACCTAGGAATATCGCGCGGAAAACTTGAAAAATACAAAAAAACTAGAGCAACCGAACGTAGGCAACACCAAACACACTGAATGCGTACATAATCAGAAATTGTGAATCAAGTCTGCTTTGGAGACAACTAACGCAAATTGTATTATTTATTGGTATGAATTCCGTTCCAAAGTACAACACAATTGGGCGATCCTGCAGAGCCAGTGCTCCTTTGATCCTGGAAGAAGCAGCATTCCACTAGAATCCGGGAATAGATTAATATTATACCAACATAATAGAGCACAAAATTGCGGCTTAGCGACGCCCGTCGGGAAGGGCATTTTTGATAAAACGCACCATTTTACCTAAACATAAATGTTATTGACGTTAAAAAAATAGTTTTGAACAGATTATAATATACTATAACTAAATTTAATATAAATATTAAATTATAAATTATTTTGTTGATTAAAAAAATTGTTAAATTTTTGTAAGCAATGCAATTGTGTAAATTGGGTTGCCTATAGTTTCATAACACATCATGCACAAGGTACACAAGTAAATTCAATTTGTTTCAATTTACAAACGTTTTTCCAAGTGTAACAATTGTAAAATTAATATTATTGCTATTAAATGTGATTTTAACAAAACCAACAACAATTAGTGTTTGATTCACTTCTGATACTTACTCATTTTCATCAGCCACGTAATAAAATGAATATTTAAAATATTATAACACATTACGTTACATCCGCCTTAAATTTCGGTTATTTTTATAAAGTAACAACATTGATATCACATTCTATGATAAGGGGTGGCACAAATTACTTGGCCTTCGACGACAACTTTTGAACTCCACTATCACTTACTATTCATATTTTACTTTACAACAAAGTCGTCGAACTTTACATGGAACGATTGAACGTATTACGATTTCTTTTCACTTGATTCAATTTCATTACAACACATTTTATAGTTCTGTTTGTTTTGTCCATAAAAACCTAAAAGCAATGCTAGAAAATTAATAAACTCTGTTGAGGTTAGTTTAATATTACTGAGATTTCACTAAAGATTAAGTGAATTTATGTGTAGAATGTGTTCCTAAAGCTGTAGGTACACTAGTATAGGTTAATTAATTAATTACAGTTCTAGTTGTGATTTAATCACAAACAGAAACAGGATAATACGCGTGTAATAACTCTGATGAGATGTGATTTATGCAAAATATCATGCAGCCTGATTCAATCTAATGCAAACTAATGCCATCACGTGTTTGGGATTACGATTTCGTTACCTACCTTACCGACATTATCTACATAACCTCATTCTAACATACATATCATGTTTTTAACAAGAAAACTCAATAAGTTCAAAACAAGTATTAAAAATGCTGGTTAAAGCATAAAACGGTTAAACTTGATATACATTGCTTTGCACAAGAAAAAGAAAAATGTTATATGTACAAAATACCGGTTAATAATTAAAACCGGTTATTTCTTTACATTTTTTTTAACAAAAATGTAAACTTACCAATAAGAAACTAATACAATTTTAGTTAATCAATGTTCATCAGTTTAATTGTTTAACTTACTTTGTGACCAGAAAACTAAAGAAAAAAAGCAAAATCAGCAAAAATTATAAATATTTGTCATATCTACATGAAATTTGCTTAGTAATAAAATAACTAAACAACTAACAATTTATCATTCATAAGTTTAGTCGACACTAGCAACAAACCAAGTCAAAAGGAAGCTGTGCGTCGAGAGGAAAGGAAATACGATAACACAGTATCGTTCTATTTTCATCGCAGAACACCGCCCGCGTTCAAAACAATTTCAAACCGCACTCATAATTCATTCATTCATCATAAATATTAAACAACACAAAACTTAATAAAAACCAAAAAAAGTTGTAACATTTTCCATTTTTTAGGTTAAACTCACTTTAAGTCAGTTGATTGTAATACTATTTCTAATAACAACACTTTAAACTTTGATAACAAACAAAAATTTGCTTCAGTTTTGAAAATTTTTAAATTTTAAAGACCCAAATTTACGTTTTTTACTTTAGTTGACTTTAGGTGGCTGTAACTTAGTTTAAGCTTAAGTTTAGTTAAGTTAAGCTTTAGTTCTAAGTATGGTTTTATGCATAAGGCTGTGTGTAAGGTTTAGGTTGTGTTTGTGTGTAAGTAAAATGTGGTAGACAGACCTACCAGCGAGTTGTGTTGGCGTGCCTTCTGCGCTGATGCGGCTGCGCACCGAAAGCTGAGCACTAAGCACAGCATTCGTTCGTTCGTTCGTTGTGGCTTAAGCTCAACAACAGCTCGGATCACTTCAGTCGCCAGTACTCGGGCATCTGGAGAACAAGCTCTCGGCGCGAGAGAGTCCCGGAGAGAGACTTAACTTAAGAGTAACTTAAGTCAAAAGCTCCGCGCGCGACACTACAAAATTTTATTTCGTAAAGAAAAAATAACAACGTGATGCTCACATGTGCAATCACACGATGTTGATTGATTTTTTTTATATAAATTAAGTGGTGGAATAAATTTAAAAAAAAATTACCATATAAAACTTTAAAAAATTACAATAAATTAAGTAGTACTTAAAAAATTAATTAATTTTGTGAATAAACGATTTGGATTTTAATTTTTTTTATCGAGTGGTGTGTTGCTGTGTTTTTATTTAAATGGTGTGTGCCTTAAATTTTTGATAAACAAAAATACAATGCGGTTGAAATTTTGTGTGTGCTTCTTGTTGGTGCACTTCTTTTGGGAGTCGCGCGCCTTGGACATGGCCTACACGCCGGTGCTTGGAATGAACGGCACAAGATGCTACGACGATTTGCGTCGGCCGCAGGTATAAAGATGATTTTTTTTGATTTTCATTTTTGTCTGGTCCACGACTTCCTTAACCTCAAACGGCAAAATAAAAACAAAATATTAATATTTACAAAAATTAAAAATTTAATACTAAATCTTAGTCGTAGACTATATATCAAATTTAACGCAACACTAAAATTCTTAGAATAATATATTTTTACCTTCTAAGCAAAAAAATATTGTTTCATGTTTCTTAACATAACCACAAAATGTACAATTTGTAATTCCATATTTTCATTCTAAGTTTGATTGACTTGCATTCAAGGGCAATAGAAATTCAATAGGTGTGAGGTTGACGCATTTGAATAGGTATAAACCTTCCAAGACTTACAATTTATGAATATGACGTTTTTCCGCATTGGCTTATTACCCTTACCAATGCAAAGCAGCTTATTGAGTTCGATTATGCTTTACTTGCTGGATGTTGGTTCTTGGCTAGGACGTGTTTTCATGTTGCACTGAAATGTGTTGTACCGTCTATAAATATCGTACCAACCGAAGCCATGGCGATGGCGATGCTTTTATATTCAGCTTTAACGTTAAACCTCATTGCTGTTCTGTTTTGTATTTTCTGTTTTCTGTCTGGTTTTGTTTTGTTGGGCTTTGAACGAAACTAACCCATCGTTTTTACTGCTTTAGTATTTAGAATTTACCTAGAACTGTCAAAGAAATTTACATTTCTAACATAACACAAAGCAACCCAAAGTTACTCACACATTGTCTTAATATTTATAGGTTAGAAATCATTAAATTTAATTTTGTTTGCATTATTATTAAATTTTCACATTGCAAAACTACCAGGTGGTACTCTAAAACTTTGCACTTGTATTTTTCTTTGCGTTCTTTGGCTTGTACTTAAAGTTCTTAAAGTTTTGCTTCATATTTTTGTAGTAGATGAGAATTTCCCAGTTCTTACAAAGTAAAAAGTTTCAATATACTTTCACATTATTCAGTTTTCTTTATAAATAATTCTATTTTTTCCAGTTCCTGTTTCCATGTTTGCTATTTACTTTTAAAACTGAAAAACTTTAGTTAGTTAGTTTTTTTTTCGAAAAAAATCTGTAACTTATGGGTCTGTATTTCACACTTGTACACTTCCAGTTATGATAACATCCGTGTTTGAAGTACATTGTACGATTTCATTACTTGTTCGCGGAACTACACGTAAAAAACTATATTCGAATTTAGTCATTAGCGATTATATAACATATGACTACATTGCATAATTTAAGGTTAGGTGCTTGTTTGTTTTCAGCTGATAATAGAATACTTATTGCAGTTTTAATATCAGTAGCACCATCTAGGTCTGAAAAATTGTAACATATTGTGCTTATCAATGAATTTAATTCTTCGACATACTTACAGCCTGCTTACAGCTTTGTTATTAATAATTTAAGCGACATTAAGGGTTCAAACTTAAAAAATTATTTTGATGTTAGTATAATTTTGTAGTTATTTCTAAGATTTATTTTTTGATTAGGGCACATGTATCGCCATCTGTGATTGAAACTTCGAAACAATTTGTTTGCAATTTTATGCAGAGCTGAGATTACATATAATAAAACTTTACAACGTGACAACGCGATTTTAATCTGGAGTTCTACGAATTTTTTTAAACAAGTTTGGCAACAAAGTTGAAAGCTTTAAAACCGCGTTAAGCTTAAGAATGGGATTACGGGGTTTTACCCTTAAAGCAGTACCCAAAATCAACAGTTTTGTTTAAAGAATCAAGAATGAATTAACAAAGAAATTAAGAAAACAGGAACTTAGATTGTTAGTGTGTAATTTAAAAACGTTGAAAAAATTATAGAAATGATTTACGACTTTTGTTAATATCTCGAAACGTTCAAATCTAATTAAATAAAGCTATCAACTCGTTTAAAGTCATAGAAGTCGTATAAAAGCATCCATGGAATTTCTAATTGCTTATTAATTTTTACGCACAAGAAAACAACTTAATTTGATTGGTTGCAATCTTCTGAAGCTAAAGCTTAAGCACTACAAACTTTACAAAATATCTTTAGTTGAATATTTTTGGTATTGATTTTAATGATACCAATGTACTTTCTAGTATTATGGTATTATAAGTTTATAACTTTATTTTTTCCTATGTGAAAGCTCCTGATACTGATGTTGATTATTGAGTAAGTCATAAATGTCCACAAGCAATAAATCGTTTCACGCCGTAACTACTTACAATTCGACAGAAGTTGCAGTTAGATCTTGAAGCAAAAAATCAACATAACCTAGAACAGTAAAAGTAAAACAAATAAAACAAAGTTTTATGAAGTAAATGATTGAATTTCTATAGTTAATGAGTGAAATTAATGAATGAAGCTAATCGTTTTCCTATATTTATGTTTACAAATATTTGTGCATGAATTGTTGAGCTTGTTAAACAAACAAAAAGAACGCACGTGCGTACTTTGTTTGCACAGGTTTTACGCAAGTTTTGCTTAGTTTAACATCAGTTTTACGTCAGTGTTGATTTTACTTTACAATTTAAACCAAAAAAGAATTAAAGTTTATTTAAGTTTACACAGGACAGGATTGAAAGCTTCTCCATTCCTCAATGCTTTACTACTTAAATTCATATCTTTTCATTCTCAACTATCAATGATTAAGTCTTGAGCAAGGCCTGCAACTGACCACAAATCGCGATCGTGTGCCATAATTTATCGTCGCATATAAATTACAGTTTAATATTGCTCGTTCACGTTGATTTAGATTAAACTCGTTCAAAGCTCACAAGTTCACGAAGCCCAACATCCAAAAATGTTAATAATTTCAATACCAGTGTAATATCTACGATTCTACGCAATTATAACTTTTTTCCTGTTGAAAATTTATTTTTTTTATTAAATTATTTGTAAATGTGAGTACACTGCAGATTTTTTCTTTACAATCCTTACGTTCGTAAATTTTCAATGTGGGTTTTTGGTACTTTAGTGTTGAATAAATTCTCCTTCTTGAAAGCACACACGCTTTGAATTCACAAATTCACGACCTCGAATGTTGTTTTTTTTCTTCACTCGGTAGCCTGCCTGCAAGCCGAAGTGATTTTGCAATTAATTAAAAAGCTGAATTACGTCTGGTAACCAACAAAGGGCACGGTCTGTCCAACCAAAGCCACACCAACTGCGAGAAAGTATTTCATTCCCATCAACACACATTTTTTAAATAAATTTTATAAAACACGATGTTTTCACTGGCAATTTGAATGAAAATTCAAAGAAATTAAATTATTACGTTTTAATTAGTTTGTTTTTATTTTCTTTTGTTTCATTTGTTTTGGGGCATTCTCAATAGATGTGTCTGTGTTTCGTATGCCAAGTCAAAGTTTTAATTGTTATTTACGAGCACGTTAACGTTTCTGTTGGGTTTACGTTGGTTAACGTTGGCCACATTGCAGTGGTTCATAGCTAGCAAGAACTGACACTTTCGTGACTGGCACGCGTTGTAATTACTCAATTTAATAGCAAACTGTTTGAAACTAAAACAGAATAAAAATAAACCACAAACAAAATATCACAAACTCTATAATAACAAATAAAACCAGTAAAACAAACAAAATAAATACACAGACCAATAAATTTCAACGTAAATTAACGTGAAGAATTGAAAGCAAACACAAAAACTAAATTATTTTATATTTTATACTAATATTTATACAAAAACTTACTTACTTTTGATATTAGTTGATGATATGGTTGTTATAATTCCATGTTTTTTGAGGTTATTTGATGCGAAATGAAGTAACTCTACGGTATGATGTGTTCGCAACTGTAGCAATATATCATAATATGTTTAATGCTAATTGTGTTGCCTAACTTTTATGTTATCCACTGTACATCTTGAGCTTTTATTTTGAGTTTTTATGTGGCGCCACCTACGTAGTACTAACTCTAATTCATACTGTTGCAGTAAATTACAGTTTTCTTTATTCCGTTTTTAGTTTGTTTCACTTGTTTTCTATTTGTGGTTGTCGGTGAAAAGTTTAAGGCTAGAATAAATCTTTATTATCAAACCGATTAATCCTATATACTATTGTCATAAGCCCCCAAATCGATTTAAGGTGATTGTGGGAGAATGGTGTGGAATTGAGAGGTGAAATTTTGGCGAAAGGAGGAGGGGAGGAA
>JARJDS010015794.1:0-10924 GCA_030264155.1 Atheta pasadenae | reverse complement strand
TCTTTGTGTCGGTGATAGCAACATCAATTTCAAAGAGTGGTGGCTTGCATGTAAATCTGAGTTTAAACCGCGCGTTGAAAATGCGTTGAAATCTGTTTGGTTTCGCTCCTCATCTCGTGTCAAAATCGATCGCTGGCTGTCTGCGGGATGAATCCTAGCAATTCAATCTCGCACTGCTGCTTATAGCACCACCGCCGCTCTCTCGTCATGGAGTTGTTTTTCTTCTCGTCTTGCGCGCAAGGGTAGGTCGAGGGCTCACCGAAGGAACGAACGTATCTCAATCTAGTCGGATTTCGCGCCGGATCTCGGGATCTCGGTTAGATCTTAAATTTACGAATTTAACTCTCGCACAATGAGCAAGCGCTTGATTGTTGTTTAATTGCGTATTGGGAGTTTGTCGCCGTAATGGCGGAGGGTGTAAGCGAGAAAGACAAAACGAACAAACAACCGAAGCGTCTCGAGATATTCAAATTGAAGATTGAAGGATTTACGGCCAACGCTGTCGACGAGATTTCGATTCTAAGTGGTCTTTATATATTCGATCATTAATGAAGAGCAGCGGCGGCACCACCATTACTAATTTCTAATAGAAACACGGAACATGGATTTAGAAACCAATTTATTTACAATTCCAACTCAAACTTTTTAATTACGAAACTTTTTAATTCCCAATAATCACAAAAAACTTTTTAGCAAAAAAAACCTACCCAGTAACGCCATCTGTTGTATGTTTATGCATTAAAGCATCAAATAAAAAAATAAAATTTCTATTCAACTAAATAATTCTTAACGCGCTGATTCTTTTTGGATTGCGTTGGTATAATCATGCCGATTTGAATTCAAAAATGCAAAGGACCAAAAGGACATTAAACTAAACGCGCCTCGAAAAGCGTACTTTGCGTCGATTTGCGGAAATATTATGGCTCTTTCTCGGCTGTATTTTGAACAAAAACGCGTATTGTGTCTGCGTCACAGAACCATAGGAAGTGAACCTAACCTAAAAGGTGGCGCGCGTGGTGCGCGCCCTAAAACCCTGAAGGACTTTTTATGAGCCATTACGAGGTCGTGGACGCACATTAGTTCCAATGGCATCAAAATGATATTACATATGCTTTGGCATGAAAACCAAACTTATATTCTACAAAAATAAAATTTTGGCAACTTAACCTCAAACGTTAACGTCAAAACTTAACCTTAAAGTTTTAAATTGGCGTTTAAACCCATAAAACATTAAAATTCAAGTCAGTAAATATATAATTCCACGTTTTTTAGTAAAAAAAGTAAAAAACCCAAAACAGGAATGCGAAAGTAAATTTGTGTACTTTGGTAACAGGTTAACAAGTCGTTTTTGGTGTCATTTTGGTGTCGTTGGCTTCGTTTGCTTCATTTACATCAACACAACATAATTTACTTTACTGTCGATTTGTGTATACTCGTAATCGGTAACAAAACACGTCGCAAAACGGAATTTAAAAAAATTGTAAAATTTTGTACATTTTTAAAGCTTTTATCATGATTTTTTGTTGTAAATTAATATCTAACCTCTTAAACTATAATTTAATTTATTAAAATGTTAAAATATTTATTAAATATAACGAAAAACTTTTAAAAAACTTCAAAATTTAATGATTTTCTTTGTTTTCTTGGTTTAACGTAGGCAACTTAATATACGTCAGTGTTTAAAATTAATTTTAACATTATTCTGAAGAGCTTTGTAATGTACTATGACGTCATAATGTTGGTACGGTGTACTTGATATCCAATCACTTAGCAATGTCAATGTACATTACTCATTATCTCTGGAATCAGTGGATCAATGCATACACTTCACACTGCGCGTTACTAGTATCATCTTCACCTGCTTGAACGTCAACACAAACTGAATTAGAACGTACGACATCATCGACAAATTACCCAACGCTTTGACTTGCCTTTGTCTAGTGTTTGATGTTGGTTTGTTCAGAATTGTACACACTAATCAGTGAACAGTAAACACTAAACAAACAATTGAAACTTGTGCATTAAATCAATGAAAAACAAAACACAATCAAAGTCAAACAAACAAATGAAATCAATAAAACAAAACAAGACAATAACACATCAAACAATTCAAGATTTGTGTTGTTTTGTTTTATTGTTTTTTTTTAAATTATATTTTTGTTTAGTAACAAATAGACCCTGCAAGCAGGAGATAGTTAATAATTCAAATCATAGATCATGCGTTTGCGTACAATCGCATACATTGCAGGAGCGCTCCTTTGGGGAGTGTGGGGAGAAATCGTGTTAGTAATCGCGAGTAATCGAGATTGCTTACGTGGCTTATCGGGCGCTTATCGCAGGCTAGTATCCTGCGGATGCTGCGGATGCTCACAGATTACGGAATCCATTAGGCGAGGCCTGCCACGACGCCTTATGAATTATGCACGCGTTTCATATTTCGACGAATTCGGCGTCGCCTGATTGGAACTCGCACCCTATAGCCACCCATCCCTCTTAAAATTGAGAACTAGCAAAGGGAGCATATAAATTAACTGCTTATCCATGCTTTTGATATGCAAACAGGTTGAAAATTTGAATACTTCAACATTTTCATAATTGGTTTCTTCATTTCATCAATTTCTCACTCAATAAAAATTATTTTTATTCCTTATTTTAAACTTCCTGCAATATTCTGATTAGGAAAATTTTTATTTTTTGGAGAACTAATAAAAAATTGTTTTTCTTGCAGTGGATTCTCAGTTGTGGCACCTGAATTGGCTGTGCCTGGTAAAACCACAGCTGTTTTGATCACTTTACATGGCCCTGCAAGTCTACAACCCTTGAATGTTACTTTACGACTACTGCCTGATCCCGTGCAGGATAACGAAGAAATGTCGGCGAGTTTACCGACTGATGTAGCACTTGTTGAGACTACACAAGAGATAAAAGGTAATTTTACACTTTAACTACTTTATAACCTTAAAACTTTGCGTGTCATCTAAATAAAACAAAGAAATTTAGAAACAAGCGACTACAAACAAAAGTGTTGTTGATTTTCTGTTGAAAAGAAACACAAAACAAATGAAAACAAAACAAACATTTGTAGATTTGTTGATTAAAGTTTTGTTTTATTTTAGTCTTTTGAATTTAAGTTTCGATATTACTTGGTAGATGGCGCTAGTTGCAAATTGACTTAGGTTTGTAAATGATAAAATTTAATTTGAAAATTTTTAAACTTTGTTTTTAATTTAAATCTTTTTGTTATACACTAAAATACCGCAGGTTCGGTAAAGTGTAAAACCAAAGAACCCAGAAAACCGGAAGAATAAAAGAATGAATGACAGTTTTAGATGGACGTCGAATGTCGAACGAAATGACAATCTTTCGGCTCGTTGACGCGTGAAACTAGTATTGCGATTTTGGTCCTGTCGCTGCACGTTTCCAGCGTTTTCTAGCGCTAGCCTGCGCTTTTCCGTGTTCGTTCCCGTACGTTCCCTTCCGTTCCCTTGCTTTCCCTTGCGCCTAATCGAGCACGGATTTAATTTTCTTTGCCGCGAGGAATGTCATTACATTTTGTGCATTTTTGCGCTCCAACAAGTTTCAAATATTTTATTTTTAACTGTCAAAACTATTACAACAAAAAATTTAACGTAACATAGTTTTGTTAGGTTATGTTTGATAAAAAAAAAGAAATAAATTATTGATTCAATTTTATTTTCAAATCAAATCACAGAAAATTTCACGAATAACGAAATTTGTAAAATGCCTTGAGGCGCGTCTAGATCGGCACTCCAAACAAGATTTAATTCAGCAGGAAATATTCCTTCCTGCGACATTGCCAGCCAGAGTCGTAGCATCGTCAGCAGTAAAATACAATTTGCTTATGTCGTTTTTTCTCCGTTTGCTCTGATTGCACAGGGAGGGTGTGCTCTCGAATTTTTGGGTTTCCTGCTACACATAACCTGCAAATCCTGAGAAACCTGCGAATGCGTCGAAGATTTCATTTCTACAATTTTCCGCACTCAAACACTTTTAGTTGGGCACAATACACAATAAGAATAAATTTGAAAAATTGTGATTGATCCGAAAATTTCGAAAAATGTGTTGGGAGTTGGGGGTGGAATCTGCTGAGTCTGCTGAGTGTTTGCGCGCATCCTTGCACAAAATCAATCCTTCAAATTTTATTTACTCGCCAACCACAAACGTCCACAACCACTGACGGGGGCAGAAGAAGGAGAAGCTAGCGGCATATTATCAAGCAAGGCTACCGTCGTGGCGGCGGCGGTGGATGTCGAGTGGAAACAGGATTTTGATTCGTCCTGCAAACATTAACCGGTTTGCTTTTCGTTTTCCTTCATCAAGTCCCAAGCTGCTCATCGAGCTTTCGATGAACATTCGACAAACATCGAAATGTTTTGCTAAATAATCGCTGGATTTTATTATACAGAGTGTTTAGATAAAATTTATAAAGAACAAAACCGGAAATATCATAACATTTTGTTTAAATTTTGTAATTTTTGGTTGTACATAAAGGAAATTTAAAGAAAAGCAATTAAAAAATATTCGATGTACCCAACCGGAAACTGGAAACCGGAAACCGGAAATTACACAACATTTTATAAATTCAAAATCAAAAAAATACTGTAATTTTGTACACTTTGTATATAAAATAGAATATTTTTATGTAGCAGGACGAAGGACGAAAGACCTATCCTCGCATGACGTGGTATAGCTGTAGCTGATGATCGAGGGTTTCAAATCGGTAATCTCTAATCGTTTGATGTCGAATTTTCCTTGAAGCTTTCGCGTGCGGTTCGCTTCATCTCATCAGCGCTGCTGCCGCCGCCGCGTTGTGTGTATCAATGCAGGCGTTAGGGCCGGGTCTCCCGGTTACATACGTCGATGAGCAAACAACGTTTTCAAAGTGCCTCTGCTGGCGCGCCGCGGCGGAAAACAAGCGGTGAAATTGAACAGGCGGTTGAGCGCGCCCGCTTCCCGGCGCCTCCACCAACAAGCGGCACTCACTCCCACTGGATTATGTTATATATACTTGTTATAGTTTCAAGAGCGCTTTTCAAGCGTTCGCACAAAGAGTATGCTTTAATCTGTTTTTCTTACCCAAGTGCAAACTTAGATAATTAAAATTTTTATTACGAAACCGGAAAAATGGAAATTTTTATAAAAATAATACCAAAAAAATAAATTTTTATGGTGTATTATAGTAGAAGAGTTAAAAGTTGGTAAAAAGTTAAATTTCAGTAAAAATTGACAAAACCGGAAAACCGGATGTCAGTCGTTTTTTAGTAGAAAATATACATTTTTAGGTTAAATTCATAAATGAAATTTAAAAAGTAGATTTTTGAAACTAAAAATCGTATATTTACAAAACCGGAAAACCGGAAAACAGGAAAAATATAACGTTTTAATTATTTTGGGAATTTTTATTGTTTTTCTGATAGTTTTCCGGAATTTAACAGATTTACTAGAATTTAGTATGTCAGTCAGTTTTTCCTAAAACCGGATATGAACTACTGATTTGATCCCCGCCTACAATGCATTGATTTCTCACCAGTACACCACTTCTCTACTCGCAAGCATAGCCGGAATGCGGAAAATGGTACATTGGGAAAATGGAAAATTGAAAATTGCATTCCTGCAACCGTGGACCAAACCGGACATTGCAGCGCATACAAAATTGTACGGATTTCTCAACTTGGAAATCAGAAAATCAGGAATAAAATGCATTCAAATTGAATGAAATTTGATAGCAAAAACACCAAACAAAAAAAAACAATCAATAAATAGCGGATATAACAAAAACAAAACAAAATTTGTTTGCTAAAACAAATAAACGTGTTTTGTATTTCGTATTTACCGTATCTCGGTTTCGCATTCACATCCACATTCGTTTCGCATTCATTTCCATTCATTTTCTTTTATTGGCGCAACGACGGTGGTGGCGTTGAGTCCCGGCGGAAATCCCGTCTAATGACAGTAACGCGTTCTTTGTGCGCGGTGGCGCGCGCGTCGCACCGTGTGCCATCTTATGCAAACATTTATGCGGTGGTGGCGCGCACGGGAAAACGACTTCCAAAGCGCTTTCCACAGTGTCTCTTCTCTCAGCGTAATCCTCGCCGCCAACGCCAACTTCAAGTCTTTGTTACCTGTATATTCACATTCACATATTTGTGCAGTATGCACAAAACAGTGCTTACTAAGATAATCATGCAGAAAAATAACAAAAAAAACAAAAGAATAACAAACAAAACACTAAATAAATCTCAAAACAAAAGCAATGCAAAAAGAATTAAAAAAAAACAAAATTCCTTGGTTTGGGAATATAATTTAATATTTCATTTACTTCATTTGTTTGTTTTGTTTTGTTTTGTTTTACAACGCACTGTAGATTTAATAGTAAAACAATATGAAAAGTGAAAACAAAACAACATCGCATTCAATATTCAAGCATCGAACATTCAAACATTCCAACATTTGAATCAAGCATTCAATTATTCCTCTCTCACCGTTGAGTCACGACGTTGACGCGCAACGAACGCGAAACGCGAGAAATGTTTAATGGAAATAATGGAAAAACAATGGCGGCTTTCAAATGTTTTCATTGATTTTACTGCCATGCGAGCTTAAAGTCTTCAGATTTGTACAGACACACACATTGGTAGCTGGAGGATTATGTTTTTTTAAATTTATTTACTATTCGTTAATCGAGCGTATAATTTTAAATATACCGGTTAATACCGGTTATTATGTACCATGGATGGCCATTTTGTATTGACCTATCCGTTTTCTAATCAAACAAATAACAAGTCAAAAACAAAACACAAACTTTGCACTTTCTTGTTATTATTTTTTTTGGTTCCGAGAAGTTTGACTTCTTTTGTTTCTTTTTTTATTTTGGTTTTTTCGCCTTTCTTGCCTTTCTTACCTTGCTCTCTTGACTTTTGACTCTTGTGTGTTCACCGACAGGGCGCGCACTTTTCTTAGTGAAAAGATGATTGCAAAGGTTGCAGTGTAACGTGGAGTGTAACGGTAACACGGTGGAGAGAAGAAAGTTGGCGAAACTTTGCGAGCCCCAAACGTAATAATAACAATATTACAAGTTTCGACATGGCCTCGAAACGCGCCCTCACTTCTTACTTCGAGGTTGCGCTTTTGTCCGTCGTACCTTTCGTTTCCTCACTGCGTTTCAGTGCGTTCAGTTGCCTTACATCAACTTTCCGGTTTGTTCAATTCACCCTTCTTCGAGGAAATTCTTCGTATTGAGGGTGAAGACGAAGCTTTTTACCACGTCTCACATTTGTGACTTATGGAGAGTATTAGAGTATTACAATATTTAGTCATTAATGGTGTTTAATTTTTTGTCGGTGTTTTCAGTTTTCCGGTTTTATGAAAACTAAACAAATTAAATGTTTTTTTTTTTTAATTTTTTTTTTTAAAACTGGAAATATGTATTTTTTATTTTTTACTTAAAAATCTAAACTTTTTAACAAGTTTTTCCGAAAAACCGGTAAACCGGAAAACTAAAGAAAACCGGAAGTAATAAAAAATAAAATTATTTTAATATATCATTCATAATTAATCATAAATAATCTGAAAATTTCGTTTTATTCAATTATAAACCGGAATCCCGGAAAACCGGTAAACCGGAAATTCGGAAATTTTATAAAAAAAATTAATTTTTTAAATAATTATTTTTAAATATAACTTAACTAACTCTATTAAATATATAAACAGAAAACGGAAAACCGGAAAACCGAAATTTAAAAAACAATATTTTTAAATTTGCGTTTAAAAACCCAAAAGAAAATATTTGGGAATGGGGTGTGGAAGACAAATTTCCAAGTGATTTAAAAACGGCTTTGTGCACTGTGTGCACCGGATTATCGTGACTTATGCGCTTCGACGCTCGAAATGTCAAAATGAAAACGAAAAAAAAAAGAACGGAAAGCATCGCTGTCGCGACGTGTGAATAGCGAGGCGCGCGCCATGAGTCAGAAAAAAGGACGCGCGCGATTTTTCGCACGCCATTCATCATCGCGGAGCACTGTCCCAATTTCCGGTTCATTCGAATCCATGCGCAATCCATGCATGAGGATCGGTTCACATTCACCGTGAATATTTGTGCGACGTATATGAAAAATATAGAAATCTGATTTATGGATTTAAAGAAACGTTCCCCAAAGAAAATTCTATGAAGAAAACGTACAAATAAAATATTTGTTTGTTCAGTGAAAACCTAACCTCCAAAAAAAAGTTTTGATATTGGGGCATTCTTATCAAATAGCTAGCTTTCAAAAATAAAAAAAATAATCGTTTTTTCCCTTAAAATACCATTTAATCCTAAAAATCTAAATAACCAACATAAAAAATTCGACAGGAAATGAAATAGTTGGATTCGCCGTTAGATGGCGCAACGTATCCGACAAGAAAGCGCGTTTGCAGAGCTTAATGGCCAGGAAATTACAATAATGACGGCGTACGAATCACGTACACACTACAAACACACACAGCCACCCCCTCGACGAAAAGTCTTCCTTACAACGACGTCTTCGACCGCTTGGCTGGAAACGAGGAAATTAACTTCTGACGTGGCGGCATGGCATGGCACGCTTCCCAATATACAAATGTTTGAGACGAAACTCAAAAGATAATGCGCAGCAATAGCAATCCACGCTTAGAAAACTCGAAACAAAACAATAACGCTTTGGCATTCGACGCGTGTTGATGTGACAACACCGCTTATCTCGGTTGTTTTTTTTTCTTTTATTTGCTTCAAGTTTTATGACTTGGAAAAAAACAAAAAAAAACAAACGAAACAACTTTAACCTAAAATCTTACATAAAATATTTATAACCTAAAAATTGTATTGTAGTCCTAGTTACACAATATACTATTTTATCCTGTTATGGTCCTGCTGGGTGAATATTGAACAAACACAATGTTTTCCAACTCAAAACATAAACACACTGAAAGTAAAGTAAACGCAATTTGTGCGTCGAAGAAAGTCTCCTCAAAACTCTCTTGAAAGTCGTCGAAGTCCCGCGGGACTCTGTGCTGTATGTCCTCGAATCAATAGCGTGCCCCCGGTGCGAAAGTCCTGGACGTCTCAATACGTTTTTTTGCGCGTCTAGACCGTGACGAACAAAAAATTTAATGTTTGCCCACCAATTGTCTTTTTGACTTTATTACATTGTTTTACTTCTTTTGTTTTTTGTTTGCGCTTTATTTAAATAAAACAAAAGATTTTCTTGTAGTAACAAAAAGCGCAGTAGTGACATCTAGCGTCGAATAGTTGAAGAACATTCAAACTATTTAATTCAATTTCTTTCATGGGGTGTGTGTTTAGTGAGATAGTGAGGAGAGTGTTAAGGGTGCATTAATGAAAAACGTTTTCCTTCTTTCTAGGTCATGGCATTCTGCCGCTGGAAGTTCCGGCCGATTTGGCCGGCGCGTTCGTGCTGCAGACGCTTGTGAATTGCACCGGAAGCAACGCCGCCACTGCAGCCACCAATGCTGCCTCCGGTGGTGGTGGTGATGGTGCAAGCAATGTCACCTTTAAATTCGGTGCAAGCATGGGTGGAGATGACTGCCAGCTACGAAGTTCGTCGCAGATTAAACTCGTCGGGCCGGTCAGGGACGTTATTATACGACCCGCCAAGCACGCGTATGCTCCAGGCGAAAAAGGTACGAATATTTTTAGGTTACGAGGAATTTATCTTTGGTTTTATCAAAGCCAGATGCAGTGAATCACTCGAACTTTAGATGGCAATTACTGATAATGTTTTGTTGTCACAAAAACCTAACCTATCTTCAATGCTTCTTTGTAGTTATTTTTCTTGTGTTTATTATTTTCTTTTCGATTTGTTGTTAGTTATTTAGTTGTGGAGTTATTTTGATAAAAGTCTTTGAAAGTTAAAGTTTTTGAAAGTTTAAGTTTTGTATTCTACGAAATTTTTAGATTTGAGTACTCGGATATAAGTTTTAAGGGTGTGTTTTGAGATTTTTACAAAATTAGTTAACTGAATCAATAAAATTCATTAAAATAAATTGTTAATTATTTTATTAAGAACAAGTTTTGTTTAATAATTTTTTTGTTTCAAATAAATGTCTAAAATAGTATGTCGCGCCATCTACTAGCAACATATAACACTAACAAAGTCAAATTTGTTAAATATTTAATTTTACATTTTAATATTATATTTCGAGTACTGATATGCAGTTATTACTCTATCGACTATAATTTAGTAAGTTTATTAACTCTCAATATTAATTATAACACACTTATCGATTGGTTAAAATTTCATAACAAATAAAATTATAAATTTGAACAAGTAGAATATATCAAATATTATTGATTTTAATTTGACTTCATGTTGACGTACCTAAAAAGTAAAATTAATTTTAATGAAGTTCCAATTCATTAATATTTATTTAATATCAACTCTATCACATCTGCATTATTTATTTTGTATCTATATTAAATTAAAATATTTATGTGCAGATTTACAATACATGCATAAATATTTACTTAGTATCTAAATAATTTAAAATAATAATCCTTGAAATTATAATAATTTACAACCTGTTACCGTCCTAATGCTGCCACCTATTGTTTGGGTAGTGTACCAGTAGTTTGTACTAGCATTTTATAGAAAGCGTTGCTTGTATAAGGTAGTTGTTGAGGTTAAGACATGTTATCAGATATTTATGAATTTTTGTATACTTATCAAAAACGTGATAATACATTGACACTTAAAATTTGAAGTCGATTGACCGTTTGTATTCCGAGATATATTCAATTAAAAATTGAAATATTAACATTGGTTGTATAGGACCACTGCTCAGATCCAGTATTTAAGTTATAAATAAAAAACTAACTTGCAGATATTTACCAAAAACTGACAATCATTTAATGCTTTTATTTTAT
>JARJDS010015791.1:0-15769 GCA_030264155.1 Atheta pasadenae | reverse complement strand
TGTTTTGGTCCTTGTAGAACTTTATTAGCTCTCAGTGTGGCTCTCAGCCCTTCGAAAGCTTGTTGGCAACATGCGTCCACACGTCCCTTGTACGTGTCAGCCGCCATGTGTGTTCCGGTCGTAACAGCCAACCACTTCAGTCTTCGGCGAGAGCCACTTTGTAAACTGTAGTCGTTGTAAACCAGTGCACAGGGAACTTAAACTGACATACACCACGATTTCACCGGACGCTGCCACCCATTGCAATCGAGGCTATCGTAGTATCGCAGCCGTCTTTTGCCGTCGCCAAACGCACAAAGCAAATTCAATCACAAAGCTTTGCGACTTCCACAGCGTCAGAGCTTTACTGTAAAGCAAAATTAGACATGCACCACATATTAACATAATCTTGCTGCAAGCTAGTAGACTTTTCAGGAACTAACAGTAATTAAAGTTGTCTGAACTGAGAGAACCAACGCGAACAAATTAAATTTTGTTGTTTTTTGTTTGGCGTAGATAACATGATTTTTATGATTAAAAATGTCAAAAACAGTTGTTGATAGTTCCAATTGTTTTACCAAAAACAAATTATTGTTTTGTGCTCGGTGCACGTTGAAAACAATTTAATTTATTCATAGTAACGGGGAACATTTTAGGTTTTACGTGGTTTTGTGCTGGTTTTGTGTGGTTATGTGTGGTCTTTACAATCCAATTAAAAAACGATAATTGTTTTTCGGTTAATAATGACGTCATAACTTTCACAATTTTCGTATTTGCTTGGGTTCCATTTAAACACAGATTTACAGGAATCGGGGACGAATAAAAATAGTTTTACGATCGCTAATTGAAGATGTTTTATCACGACATTTATATCTGAATGCAGATGTACGTTGTACGATTTTTTCAACGCTTTCAGTCAGTTATGAATAAAAATGAGGTTATTTGAAAAGAAAAATATGTAAAGAGTGTTCAGTTTAAGCTTTCCGCCATATAAATTTGTCGTTGTTTACTACTTACAAATCCGCATCGGCCAAATCCCTTTCGTTGTAAATTAAATTGTTAATTATAAAACCAATGCTTTGGCAACAGCGCTCTCGTAAAACTTAAATGCACGTCATGTTTTATTTACTTTTGTTTTTTTTGTATATAGAATTTAAAAATGTGTACTGCAAAATATTGTATTAGACAACAGTGTTTTGTTTGTTTTTATTTTCCAAATCCAAGGTGGCTGGTGTTGTTTGTTGTGGTTGTTGTGGTTGTCGTGTTTTGTTCCGGGTGTTTTTTATTGAATTTACACCGGGCGTGGCGTGCTCCGAAGCTTTCGTAGTGGAGCTTTTTAAACTTCCCAAGTAATTAAGCCACGTTTACGCGCCTGCACAGCGCCCAACCTCTCATATACACTTTAGCTAAAACGGCGTTAATCGCCACGTTAGCGGTCTTGTAACAGTATTTTTTATTGCGTGTATACCTGAGCTTAAGATAATAAACGAAGGTGCAGACAATTTGATTATGAATTTATGCAAGCGCGCGGCTATTTTACGACATAACCTCAGTGCGCGCAACACCAGCGCTCCTGCCAGACGGGGGCAGCGGATAAATATTTATTTGGACAGGCGATTTTCGTTTGCTTTCTTGTTTACGTGTCTGCGGTGTGATTTCATTCGGTTTGGCTAGTTTCGAGAGCGCAAAACATACGATATTAATTGCGATATTGAGCAAAACGCTGGACCATTAAAGAGTTGCTTATTGATTCGACTGGTCGGCGTTTATTTACTCACTTTTGAAACAGTTGCGAGTTGATTTTTTTAGAGTTCTTTTGTTTATTGGCTGCTTACGGACAAACAAATAATATTTTACATGGTCATCTAACGCAGTAAACAAAAACAATCGTAAAAGAACAAAAAAATTTCAACCAATTTTATGGTGCATTTATTTCATTTTTGGTTCAGACTTTTAATCCTTTTTTCATATTTTCTTCTTTAAGTTTAATTTCAGTTCATTTTCTACAATTAAATCTCAGTATAACCAACAAGATCTTATAATGTGTTTGATACTCTGAGAGTCCGATGTTTGTTAGGTTAGAGTAAAATTATAAAAGTGTCAGATTCTCAACATTAAGCCCGTAAATACAGTAAGAAAAATATTTATGGTGCTGTCGTGTGTATAAAATCAAAATCGCATTTCATCTTAATGCGATTTGTACATTTCTTGATTCAATCAGTCCTTGCAAGGCACAACAAGTCTAGTCATGCCATACAATCCGTTTTGCTTTTCATTTATCTGCGCGTCTCTTCGTACACCGAGATTTTACTCTGTTTTTTTTCATTGGTTTTTTTTCTACGTTCGCATTACAGCCTCAGCGAGACTTGAGACTTGTGAGTCTTGCAAGTGACGAACTCAAGGGAAAATCTCACAGAGAATTACTTAAAATACAGCCTCAATCTTTACACAAGACTTATTTAACTTACATTTCCTCTCCTGAGAAGTCCTGCTGCTTCTACTTTTACAAATTAAAAACTACACAACAAATAAATAAATTAATAAACTGAAATAATAAAAGAATAATGGCATAGGAAACTGTAAATAAAGTTTTACAGTGTTGTCAGATTATTTGACAGTTATAGATAGTTCTAAATGGCATGAATAGCTTCGCAATGAGTTGTTGCCGTTCAGCACAATAGAACACAACAAACAGTTTGTAGCGTTTTGGGAGTTTGCTGGCGATAAATTATTATCAACGTTCAGCAGTCACAAATGGCTGACGTGAAACAGACCAATCGCAAACTTGTTGAAACTGTTGTTGTTTTGTTTTCGATTTCGACGCAATACCACATCAAGCGTGAACACTAAAAGCGGAAGTAGAGATTTGTTCTGCATTGTTGCGCTTTGTTTTCGCCTATTCTATTGTTAATTAAATGCTTAATCAGTAGAAAATACACAAAACTTAAACAATACTTTAAAATTGATTAAAACTACATTTAAATGTAGTTTAGTAGGCAACTTAAAATACACAAAAACATATACATAACCTAGTTTTTTAGACCTTCAAGTGTTATTTTTATTTGTTCAGTTCTAGTACAAACAAACACATTATTTGGCGATTTTGGCTCAATGGTCTGGTCTGTATCATAACATTTTTTGACCCACAATGAGTTTACTCTGCCGTTGTAAAACCGGGACACTTTTTTTTTAATAAGCACAACGCCATTTTTTTGTTAGCTTGGAAAAAAAGCGCAATATAGGTCAAGTACTTGCGCGTCGGTTCGATTCAATTGGGAATATATTGAATTTTCAGTTTGATTGCAATCCAGTAAATTCTCATGAGGATGCGAATATTTTTCCGCGCATAATGAACACACACAGGCATTAAATATTAATATTGATGTGATGGTAAAAGCGTTTTAATTTTTGTTGGTTATTGAACATTTTTTAGGGCAATAAGAGTGAAAGTGATTATTAGTTTTGTGAAAAATGTCCGAAATGCAGTGTGGCGGGCCTGGAGAG
Source organism: Atheta pasadenae (assembly GCA_030264155.1). Taxonomy (NCBI): domain Eukaryota; kingdom Metazoa; phylum Arthropoda; class Insecta; order Coleoptera; family Staphylinidae; genus Atheta; species Atheta pasadenae. Next base: position 12,286 of record JARJDS010015791.1, on the reverse strand, counting down.
TTCGTTGCCACTGACCTATTTCAAGTTCGTTCAGCCATGAATAAGTTTAATTTAGAATGTGTGTATTTTAAGAGCGCAGGATTCTATAAATATGTAAGACATCTTCCTATAACTGCATGCGTGCAGTCGAATTTCGCATCGGTGTGTGCGTACATTCAGAGTATTTATGTTGTGCGGCCAAACGGGATGCATTTGTCTTTGCAGCTAAATAAACTTTACATGTCGCATTCACATACAGAGCGTTCTGATAAATTTTTAAATACCATAACCTTAATTTTCTAGAAGTTTTTATTTCTTTTTGCTTGTAATGGCGTGTAAAGTACGCAACTTTAGTGTTTTTCTTTTGGTTTAGATATGATGGGGAGTCAGGCTGTGTCGATAATGCTGAACGGCGAAGAGTCTGAACTCACATTCGCAAACATCTCCAATTCCAAGGTGAGTTTGAGTAAATGTGCCAATATGCAAATCAAATTTCATTTTCCTATATCTACCTACCTGCCAATTCGTAGAAGTCCTATGCGCGTTGGAGCGTTGGCGCCTGATTTGCAATTCATTTGCGTTTGCATACACAAACTATTTGCATACGATTGCGAGTATATTTCAAGACGGAAATCCGCTGAGTTTTGCGTTTTCTGCGTTTCCGGCAATCTCGTTTACGTTTTGGGTGTCGTTTTCCTTTTCCAGGACATTGACAGAATCAACCCGCCGGACGCGTTCGTCATTCTCTATTCGGTGGTGGACAAGGCCAGTTATCTCAAGGCAGAGGGTGAACTTGCGCGTCTTCAGGATGCAGAATTGCTACGCACACGACCGGCTATTTTGGTTGGCAATAAAGTTGACTTAGCTAGAAGTCGAGCTGTATCAACACAAGGTAACTAATAAACTAATAATTTATGGTTATCTTAACTTAAACATAACCTGAAAATAATTTATTTAAATATTATTAACAATTAAATAACGTACAATAAATTAATTTGTGTTTCTTTTTCATGTTAATTTTAAGATGGTAAATGTCTAGCGTGCACGTTCCGTGCAAAATTCGTTGAAATATCAGTGGGTATCAATCACAACGTGGACGAATTGTTGGTGGGTATCCTGACACAGATCCGACTCAAAAGCTACCAGAACGAAGCATGCGACCCCAACCAACAGCAATGGTTCAAGAGTCGTGGAGTGGTGCGGGCTAGCATGAAGGCTCGTCAAATGTTCACATGGCTTTTTGGTAAAGAGGACTCTAAGTTCAAAAACTGCGAGAATCTTCACATCCTCTAGCCGGCACGCGGGTCCAAAGCGACCACCAAGAATACACGCGCGCGTTCGAAATCTAGTTAGTTAAGTTTCTATCATTTTGTAAAATTATACGCATAACATAGATTTAAATAATTTTCAAACAAAAATAATTTTAAACAAAACAGAAACGTAGAGATAAAAAAACAAATCAAGACAGATTCTGTTGTTAAGGATTTTTAAATGTAATACTTATTTTGGTTTAGTTATGACTGAAAAACTTGTAAATGTGACTGTAAAGTAATCTTAAACCATAACTTTCAGGCCTAACTGACTTCGGGAACCAAAAGAACAAAGAAGCGTACAATGTAAACTTTATACGTGATTGTTTAGGTTATAGCGTGATTAGCGAGCATAGCGCCCTCTATAACTCTAAAAACAAAACTAAATATCACAAGAAATCAAAATGTCGACCAATAACTCCTTAAGTAACTGGCAATCTGTCTTTGTTGTCGTGAGTTCTTCCACGCAAAAATCGTAAAATCTGTGTTTGTAAACAAACGATTAACCAGAGTTTAGAGATTAATGTGTAAAAAATAGTTGCGTGAATGCGAGTATAAGATAAAACGAGAGAAAGTTATAGAGTGTGATTGAGCGAAATTATAATGCGGCCGCTGCGCCGCACCATTGATTAATAAATGACAATAAATCGGATACGTTCGTCTCGGGGTACATTTTTGCCGCCATATTCAGCTTGGTCCAGACATCCTTATTGGCTGCCTGTTCGGAATGGACAAACGAGACGGTGGGTGAGTGCAGAGGATAGCCGGAAACCAAGCATGGACTTTTTCCACTCTCCACACTTGATTCGTAAAGCATTCTGTCATCCAGCGGCAATTCCTTTAAAAAAATGTTTCTTTAGTTTTATCGTTGTTTTATTCTATGTTTAATTTTAGATATCCGCTTACTTGATCGACTTTTTGATCCATGCTAATCGCCAAGACCCATTCACGCACGCGATCGTGCTCTTCCTTGTCGTCGTTGAGGTAGAGCTGCTCGGGAATTGGTATGTTTGATGGAAAATCGGTGCGACCCAAGTCAGTATGATCGATCAGTTGCGATTCTTCATCTTCTATCGCCTCGCAAATGTCCAGATAGTGATTGAGAAACACGAACGCTTCAGAATTACGTCCTTCCGCTCTTAAATCCAAACCTAACCAAACATAAATCAAGAAATTAACTAAGAGAAACTAAATATCAAGTGTACTAACTTACCAGCCTCGTAAAAACCTTTATCTGCTGGAATAATATCTGTATATCGCAATAAAGCAACCGATATTTTGGTTCCAATTTGTTTCAGAACTTGAACTTGTCTACAAACGCAGCGTACTGCGTAATAATGAACAATCAAAAGTAGTGTTTGAAAATGTACTTTAATTTTCATATCAATATTCGGAGTAACCTCCAAACCATTCACCTTCAAGTTAAAGAAATCACAACATTAGAAAGTGAGGTTATGTCAAAGACGTCTTAGTAATATTTACCAAATCAAGAAGCATTTGTCGTAATTGTGACCATTGATGATAACTATCCGCATCTGACATATTCGTCATTGCAATAATATTAAACGCAATACGATTATAGATATTAAAATTACTCGTTATCACGGGCGTGGTATATGAAAGAAAAAGTTGCAGAGCTTCTATAGTGAAGCCGTCTTTAAGCAGTTGCGATGCATACAGCGCCACGTATTTGTGTAAGACATTACCACCGTAAGTCTTCGCTTTTTCAATACAACGAATCCATTGTCCTTGTTCGGCTAGTAAATCTAACGCTCCCATAATATCTAAAACAAACGACACAAAGTAATTGATATTTTACCAAAAAGCTTACAGCGGTTTCTTACCAACATCAGCCAACTGTTCAATATTTCCTTCTTTAGCAAGTTGGTCTTTATTGCAAGTCTCAATATAGTTTAATAGGTTAGGATCTAATTCTTTAGCAACCTTTCGAGCATTTTTCCAATCGTCCGCCATTATAAAGCAATCAACTGCTTCTTTTACCATATCAGCACTTATATATAGCTGGGCGGCTGCGGTATGTTCAGTTAAATCACGTAATCTACACAACAGAATTATATTTTATAGTTTTTAACTATTGTTAAACGAAAAAAGTTAGGTTATGTACCTTGGTGCAAGTTCTCGAATAATATCCTCTGCTTCATTCCCGAACAGAAATTTATTTACCATATCCGCAGCGCGTAGAAGTGCTCGTCGTACAATGTCCTCTTCGGCAAAATCAGTGCTCACTTGTAGCAAACAATCAATTGATTGTTTATGTTGGCCGGACATTGCTAGTTCATTAGCACGCGATAGAATCATCTCCATACTCATGTCCGATGCTCCTGAAGCGCGCTTAATTGAATTGTATTCGGTTTGCAGGGCTGGTAGCAGATGTGGTAAGTAATCTTTACAAACACGTAGTGCATCCATCCACATTTCTACAAAAAAAACACAAGGTATTAATAAAAAATCAATTTAGTTAGGTTAAAATTTTAAGTTTCAACACAATGATGAAAATCACGACTAAAACACATCATGTTGGCTTTGGTATTGAAAGGCACAGCAGTATCATTTGTTTTGTTTGTTTGTTAGATTTCTGTTGCCGAAAATATCAAGTAGTTTGTGCATTGTTTGTTTTTTGTTTCTTTAAATTTGGTGGCAGTGTGTACTGTGTGTAGATTTAAAACGTGTTGTATATAATTAAAAACTCACCAGCATTTTTATAACTTTGAATAATTAATTCCGGATTTTGTGCGCGTAACATCAACGACTCAAACTCGGTATAATTCTTTTCCTGAAAACATTGCAGAGCTTGTGCTTTTAATACATCTACCACTGATTGCGGTTCGTGTTGCTCGGCAATCCTAATCGCACTTTGCCAATCATTAGCATGAGTATACATCAACACCGCTTCTTTGGGTTTACCGGCCAAAATAAACTCCGTCTCAGCTTCATTAAACTTCCCATCATCTTCCAACGCCATTGCGTAATTGTAATGCACATCAATTTTCTTCGATGGTAAATTCTTACACAACTGAAACGCGAAATCGTACTGAAACGTTTCGCAAGCATAATCAATACAGGACTCCAAAATCCCAAACTTGGTAAGTAGTTTAATAGCAGAATCAATTGGTAACGTTCGAGCCCAAAGAAAAGCAACTTGATTCGCTGCCGTGGCACCACCATTGTGTTTTGCAACGCGATAAGCTTCCTCCCACATATTAATAGTTCGATACATATTCATTGCAGCTTTCCACTCGCCGGTCGCAAGATAATGAATTTCAGCAGCTCGATGTTTTCCTTGCGTCTCCATCTGTTGTGCTAGATGCATATGAGTTGTCGATAGAAGATCCGGATGAAATTGTTCCACAAGACGGATCATGTGATCGTATTGCTCAGCGTGTTTGTACATCGTAATCGCCAAATCAGGAGCGCTGACAGCTAAGTATAACTTCTCAGCTTCACGGTATTTACCTTCCTTTTCAAGCCTTTCTGCTTGTTTCATGTACATATCTCCAACGTCATCTGGGTCTAAATATTTCGAAGCTATCAAATGAGCTTTTTCCCACTGTCCTGCTTCGTTGTACATACTCACTGCTTCTTTATACATTTTTGCCTTTAAATACATTTGCTCCGCAGTAGTATAATCACGATTCTTTGCCAGGTGTTCCGCAATTAACGCATAGTATTTCTGTAGTGACTCATGCTCATCAACAACTTGTATAATATGAATAGCTTTCTTCCATTGTCTTGCTGCAATTGATGCGTCCAAAGCTTTCAAAGTACAACCCGCTTCAATGTAATGACTTATTGCTGCATCTGTCTGCTTAGATTCTACCAAATGATCACCCCATTCTTCTTCTAAAACTACAACTTGTTCAGGACTGATTACTCTAGCCATTTCCACAGCTTTATTCCAAACTTTTCCTTTGCGATAACAACCCATAGCTTGCTCAGTTTTGTCTTGTTTGACATAAATCTCCGCGGCGTGTTCAAACAATTCCTGTTTGATTAATTTTTTAATAATATTCCCAACCAGAGTGTGATCTTCCATTAAGTCATCATGATTTAACAATAAATTAGTAACACGTGACAGTTTATTGGATTTATCATACATGGTTAAAGCACGTTCATACTTTCCTTCAGCTTCCAAAATTTGTCCGGCCTTCTCAAATTGAGATGTCTTCAATAATAAATTCATATATTCTTCTTTTAAATCATCAATATGTTCATAACCTCGTTTCTCAGCTGTATGTATAGCTTCATTCCACTTATGCAACTTTTTGTACATATCTAGGGTAGCTTCAAGATTTCCTTGTTCTAAATAAATATTCTCCGCTGTTTCTAGATCACCGTTAAGTATACTCAACTTCGCCCAAACTTCTTGGTTATCCTCATCTTGTTCCAGTACATCGGTAATCTGCTGAATGCAATAAACCTTCGATATGTTTCCTAACGCAGCGTAACAGCGATCTAACAATTCAAGATTTTGTTGTTTGATTGCTATATTTGAGAGATTAAACCACATTGCTTCAGCTTCAGGTGCATTACCAATAGTTTCCAAAAACAACACTGCACGTCCGTAATCACTGTCATGGATAGCTGTACCAAACTCCACCAACCCTTCATCAAGTTCAAATGTAAGATTCACATTACCGTCCATTGCAAACACTTCGGTTTTGCCGTTGTATCTAGCAACTTCATAAACTTCGCCTTTTATATTCAAAATGGTGGGTCGTTCAGGTAAATCTATATTGTACCAAACCGCTAGAGTTGTCCCTGATTGGGCGATGGCAACATCGGAACTTTCTACCCATTGAACAAAAGTAACGCCACTAAAAATGCAAAGTCTATTACCAGTTACAACCTCAACTAAAAACAATCTTTGTTTGATGTCTCTGAACAAGAGTTTGTGACAGGTTTCCGATAGTTCCAACCAATCTATTTTTGATTCGTGACTTATCTGTGATATTCCTATGTTGTATATCAAGTCCATGATACAGATAGTTTTCAAATCTAACAAATAGGCTAGTTTCTTGTTATCCCTTGATTGCGAGCGCTCATTTAATCGCACACTAATTAAATGAGGATTAGCAAACTCTGTGCGTACAGATGACAGCACAGTGTTTTGACCGTATTCGATTAATGACAACTCGCCGGCGTTAAATACCAAACACACATTTGGATTTTCAAAATAAAACTTTTCATGTTTACCAGAATTATTCCATGATACTTCACTCATTGCGTTTTTACTTATATCAGCTACTAGTAAAGTACCATGCGTACGAGCTACTACAAAATTATCACGGCCCATAACCTTCAAATCTTCAATTTCTTTACCATAATCTGAACGTAGGACTAACTCAGCACTATCATCGTCTAGATTTTTAATCAGAACTTGACTAGGACCCACGTAAGTTATTTCTAATTTATCTTTCCAGATTGTACGACGTAGTACTGACTCAAATAAGCAAACATAACCTCCATGGGTACCACAAGCAATTCTAGAACCGTCTTTTTTCCAAGATAACGCCGTAACTGAGTACATGTTTTGGATTATTTTAGCTGGTGATTCTTCCCACATTGATAAGGAAGGATTCCAAGCAAAGACACGGATTTTATCATAACCTCCAATAGCTACAGCCTATAATTATAAGAATAGTTTATAAGTTTGGTTATAATAATTCGAGTTAAGGGTGTTTTAGGTTTTTGGGGTTGTAATACCTGTCCACTTGGACTGCAACATGCAACCGTGAATTCATTCTCGTTTATATCCTTGGTATAATCGAATTGTTTAGCAACGCGTCCATTGTTGTTGTACACAACAATGCGTTTGTCGCATCCTGCTGCGATAACAAACCCCTGCGGCCAGCACAGAGCGTACGGCGGCACCGAGTGTGTAAAGAGTCGTCCTTGAGGTTCATCATCGTCGTGTTCACCAACGTAGAATCTAATAACGCTGCAATCGATGTGTCCCGACACAAAGCCGGTTCCAGTTGCATTTGGTGCTAAAGCCACAACTAAGCTATCGCTTCCATAGAGGGTGTGGCTTTTATTTGATTTGGGTTGCAACAGGCGTACCTTTCCATCGAGTAGGCCGCAAATTATTGGACCAGATAGTAACCAGATCATGCTGGTCACAGCACAGGGTTGTGGGAATTTATTGCAAATCGCCTTCAATTTGAAGTTTAAAATTTAAATTTTGGTTAGTACTTTTTAATTTTTATATTTATGTTAACGTTTACCTTTTTCTCACCCCATTTATCACCTATTTTATAAACGTACACAATGCTGTCGCTTTGTGCAACAGCAATTTTTGATGAATCTGGTGAAAATGCCAATGATTTAATGATATAACTTTTTTTCCCAGCGTCTGAGTCGGCTGGTTTTGTTGAAAATCGGTCTCGTTTTTCACCCTCATCGTCGAAAAGTATAATTTGACGTTCTGATGTTGCTACGGCTAGCTTCTTATTGTTTGGGGACCACGTCAGTGCTGCAATTTTATATTCACTGTCCTATTTTGGGATAAAATTAAATTAGTAACTATTTTTTGGTAAATATGACAAAATTATCATTTAATTTATAATTACCGTTGCTTCCAGAATATTTTTTAAGAATTTAATCTGCATTTTGTGGAGTTTGGAGTTGCACAATCAGATAGTTAAAGAAGTAATGGAATTATTGCGTTCAAGTTAAGTAAATTAAGTTATTTGTTTGTATCTAAATGCAAACGCGTGTCAAAATTCTATAAAATTTTAGTGTTGTGATTGTGAAGAGACATGTTGCTAAGTTACGGTAAGTTTTATCAATACAAACACATTGATCAAATTAAACTTTCGTGGAAATTACGCGGTTTTAGTAAAATTACAAAATATTTGTTCTTCAATTATCAGAATGTACTTGTTAATGTAGGCAACTTTTTATGCCATTACGTAGAATTGATGAATATATAGATAAAAATTATTATTTTTGTATTTAATAGTTTTATTTTAGATAACATTCAATTTGTTTTATTTATTGTTACATATTAGTATTGATATTATTAATTTTTAATAAATAATCAAAAATGGAGTGTTATTGTATGCAACTTATTTTACATAGATGCATTCTTAGTTGCTTTTACTAGGAAATTTTAAATAATTAAATTAAAATAACACAATGTGTCATAAAAATTAATTTGAATTAAAACCATTTATAACATAATAAACACATTCGTTTTTCTAAATAAAACAATATATTTTCAATATATATCAATATATATATATGTTTTCATGTTTCGTTGGTTGTCTACGTTAATCGTTTGTGATTCTGCATTCCTGCTGCAGCAGCACCAGTTTGTTATTCCGGTACATGCGCTCTGCGCCTACAACCGTACGCTGGCCTGCTGGCGTGCTGCTGGCGCTCTTCACTTGCAGGTCGGTTGCGCAGCAGCGCGTCGACAGTCTACTGCGACCCACGAGTCGCGCGCTCAGCTGTGTTATGTCGCTCCGTTTTTGTTTACATGTAATCAGCTGATTTTTAACTGCTGGCAAAAATTACAAAATGCCGTTTATCTCAAAGGATTGGCGCTCGCCAGGCGAGGCATGGGTGAAGACTGAAGAAGGCTGGGAGAAACTGAAAGTCCTCGAACACAATATGTTAAGGTAAGTCCGTAGTACATATTCCAAAATCCTGTTTCGCACGTCAGGCGATCGATTCGGACATTTTCTTTGTTCCTGCTGTGCGACGCGCGCTCAACGCACAACTGTTTCGTAACGTCAACAAAGCGTAAACAGGAAACATGCGCAACATGTTAACATTTTCGTGTTTTTTTCTTATTTAATCATTGATGTTCATTAGTTGTTACATCTGTAGGTTGATAACCAGCCACACATTTGATTGTTTCTGTCATTTTATGCGAATCATATTGCATTTGATTATGAACGCTTAATTTCCTTTATTGATTTAAATTTAGATTCAATGTCACCTCGCAGCAGAGTGCAGGCCAAGCGTAAACAAAAGCGTCGCATTCGTAAACAAGCTCTAGTTTCGAATCAGACTTTATTTTCTTTCGCATTTTCGCTTTTACGATTTGTTCATTTTTTTATTTTAATATTATTGTCGTTGTTAAAATGGCGGCGGTTGTGTACTGGTTTAGAAATCGTTGGAATTACAAGGCATCAGTGCGTAAAATCATATTGTAATTATGACTCAAATTGGACGAAACTTTGGAATGTAATTCGTTCCGGAAATGAGTTTTACAATAACAAACCAAAAACATAAACACGCCGGTGTTTTTGATGATGTTTCTTTTATTATTATTTTTACTGTATAAAGTATAAATTATCCAACAGTGAAAATTTACAGTCGGATAGTTTTAATTACCATTAAAATGTAATTGCTTTCAATTTTTTGAGTAAACATATTCTTTTATTCAATCAACGCTTAAAAGAATAATGCAGTCTTAAATTTTTACAGTACTAAATGTTTTGTTTTGTTTTATTACGCGTTAAATGAACAAAAACTTGTAACTAATTAAATTATTATAACTTGTTCTTTCTTGTGGTTTGCAGACAAAAGGAAGACGCCGAGAAAAATGAAAGTTCGACGAGTACTCAACCGCATTGCCACATAACAATAAAGTGCACCAGAGAGGTAAGCGTAATCGTATTTGTTTTCTTATATTAGTTAAAAACAATAACAATTAAAATATGTGAATAAATACAACTAATGTTGATTTAATTTTCTAGATTGCTGGCTTTAACGAGCTCGACGAAGTTGTGAAACGTTTAGACTTTAGAAACGCTGTGCGTGATGTACGTCGCTTCAATTATATCTGCGCCCTGCTGGATCTGCTTGTAGGACAACAAATGACTGCACTTTCAGGATGCACTCAACGTGTCCTGTTGGCTATGCTCGAGGAAGTCGCCAGTTACGCAACGGCTAACCAACATAACCCACGCGCTCTACGCCGCCTCCTTACCAAATTGCGAGCATTAAGTCACGCGGAACAATCGGCCTGCTGGGGTGGCACACTAGGTTCGAAACCTTTATGGCGACAACATGCGCTTACCATTAAACGTATTCAAAGTAATGCCGGTGATTTCGAGATAAGCGAACCATTGATTGCCACGCAGCCAAATTTTCTTCAATTGCCCGAGGAGTGTATTCGCGAGGTGGTGCTCCGCCTCTCCGACCATCGTGACCTTGCGTCAGCTTCAGATGCCTGCAACGAACTCACTGCCATCGTCAACGAGCAACGCGTGTGGCGCGAGCTCACGCGCTTCCATTTCACCCAACAACAGATCGACCTAGTGCGCGTTAAGTGCAATAAAAATGATTGGCGTGAAGTTTATCACGCTCTCATGAGGTATGCACCTTGTAGAAACTAGAAATTAGAAATAAAGTTTTATTGTTATTATATTTGTTTTAGATGTCATGGAGTTAGCGAAGAAAGGCAATTCGCCGAAATGTTATCTCTGTGCCGCTACTGTTGCTGCCTGTTCTGGCGATCGCTGGGTCATCCATGCATCGCGGACCAATGCCCAGAGTTTAGGGCACGACTGCAGGAAGCCGGGGGTATCGCGCCGCCAAGTCCGGTGCCACCATCTGCGTTCCTTAAATTCTTCTCCTTGTAAAGCGGTTTGAAAAGGGTTTGCTCACGTGCAAGATTACGTGAGTATCATTCATGCTTTAATTAGGGGTTGGTAAAACGATTTGCGACTCTTACGTCCCATTATCAAAACATAAAGCAAAACAGAAATGCTTTAATTATATATCGTATATCTTCTATGAATGGATGTCATATTTTTTAGAAGACATGATGGTCACAGAATATTTATATTGTTGAAATTATGAAATTGAGATTACTAAATGAAAGAAAAAAAGAAAAGTATTTTATGCTTATTGCAATGAGAGACGAGTTATTAATTTCGTTTGTTTGCGATATATTATTGGTTGTGTTTGTAGCGCGTTTTATAGGTCTACAGATTGCGTAAACGCATCAATTTCTTTACGGTTTTACAGCTACGTTGAGCTAATTAAGCATTGGATATATATTGTAATGGCGGTTAGATTTGTAGCAATTTCTTGTTCGATGGAATAACTAATAATTCTTTAACGCAAGTTGCCAAGCGTAAACATTTCGAGTTTTTAAAGTATCGAATTGCTAACCTCCAGAGTTCTTGATTAGAGTCAACGTCATTGTGAAGAGATACAAACGACTTAAGTAAGACATACGAATATAAGAGTTACTATTTTCCTATAATACTTTACATAATCGCATTTAGGTTCACATGATTATACTAAGTATTAATTATTATATTTAGTTCAAGCGTAAACACAGTCGACTAATATTGTTTATGTATTATGTGGATAGTGGTTATTGTGTATGAGGCATAAGAGTGATTAGACGAATTTGGATTAGTCAAAGAAGTGATGATCAGAATTATCTATGCATTTAAGGATGGTTTTATTTATATCTGTCGTCGTACATTGGTGCAGCTAGTTAATAATTTGTTCTGTTTTATTCTATATGTTTTGTTAATATACTATTTATTTAGAAATATTTAAATTTGTACATAATAGTATTTTTTTTTTGGCTTTTCAAAATTGGGTAATTTTTTTGATATTTTTAATGTTACGTTATGGAAAATTGCTCACATCTACTTACCATATTATCCAATTTTCGCAATCTATTTTTTCAGTTATAGTTAAAGAGTTGCTCTTTAACGTATGACCAAATTTAATCTACAAAACATCCCCAAAGTATTTTATTTTGGCCTTCAAAGTTGGGCAATGTTATGATTTTTTGAAATTACGTTATGGAAAATTGCTCATATCTCCTCACCATATTATCCAATTTACATGTTCCAATTTTTAAATTACAGCTAAAGAGTTGTTCTTTAACGTATGGCCAAATTTAATCCACAAAACATCCCCAAAGTATTTTATTTTGGCCTTCAAAGTTGGGCAATGTTATGATTTTTTGAAATTACGTTATGGAAAATTGCTCATAT